>LPNX010900432.1:358414-370914 GCA_001517045.1 Pseudotsuga menziesii | reverse complement strand
ACCACCAATGTCATCGAGAGATTTCATCCATAGCATAATGTGTCTGAGGCAAGATGGGAAAACACATTACTTAAAACAATGTGTAGACGGTTCTTGCAACAATTGTGGTGGGCTATCTTTATGGTCTGATCGCATCCATGAAAGTGAAGATCAAGCATTCGGGAATGCAATTGTCGAGAAGCAGAACTATCAGTATGAGACATATTAGCTACATGATGGGAAAGAAAGTAGGAATATTAAGTTGGTGACTTCACAGGTAAATTGTTGAATATTGACATATTAATATTCATGTACACATTTTTTATGTGGTTTATTGACATATTAATATTTATGTACCAGGTGCGAGTATGTGATTTTATTCCGGATTTTCGTGGAAAGATCCAACAATACATTCAACATGTTGGTATGGCACGGTGGCAATATGAGCAATTCAAAATATGTCGGGACACCTTCCCTCTCAGAACAATACTATCAGTGGTTGAATTTGTGGAAAATTACACCCTACAACCACAAAATGAAATTCAAAGTCAATACTATCACTCAGAGCAGGTGAGCATAATGGTGCATATCACGTATCGACATGGGCAAGATAGCAATGAAAAAACGTGTGATACTGAAAGAAAGCCACTTCTACATAAGTGACAACCGGACCCATGATATCCATTACATGCAACATTGCTTCAAATTATTCTATGATCATGTGATAGGTATGGATATACCATTTTATCGTTATTTCATTTAGTCAGATGATTGTGCTGGACAGTTCAAGAATGCACGTGTATTTGAATGGTTGTGTCTGTTGCACATAAAATACAAGGTGCCACATGTATGGAACTACTTTGAAACTGGTCATGGAAAAGGAGAGCACGATGGTGCTGGTGCATGCATTAAAACTACCCTTCGAAGGGAAGAGATGAAGTTTACAGGTGCTCACCTTCGAGATGCTGCATCTATAGTCGAATGTTGTGCATCTATCATGGGAGAACAAGCAACAAGAAAACACTTAGTGTGAAGAATATTCTGGTATGTGACAAATGTGGACCGATCGCAAACACATCGGGTGAACACAGTGCATGGAACTCGATGGTTTCATTCAATTAGAAGCTCAGACAACTCGGCCCTACAAATTTGGACAAGATTGAAGGCTTGCTTTTGCAGTTCCTGTAGCATCGGTGAATGGGATGATTGTGAGGATATGAATACCATTGATACATGGGATCGAGTGACACTTGGAACCAATTTCAATAGGGTTAATGAAATAGACCATTTGGAAGATGATCAGACACATATTTCTACAGACTATGATCACATATTGGTTCTCATACAAGCAGGTACATGAGTAGTACCTATATAAGAAAATGCATTTATGTATTGTTTACTCAACCTATGTAGAATTTAATTTATGTAGAAATTATAAATGCAAGACCTTATTTACAAAATGTATTGTTAACTTGACCTATTTCCTTTCACAGGTCATATATATGTAGTGGTTGCCCCGAAAAATAATGAATGAGGTTTTGACTATTGGTTGGCACGTTGCTTAGAGGGGAAAAAAACCATTCTCAAACTTGTTACATATGATGAAAATATTGAATTCCCAACTAGATCGATGGTTATAAAAGGGGAGTACTTGACACTTGTAGCACAACAAAAAAGGAAGGGTGGGTATGTATATCAGGATTATAGACCAGGAGCTATTGTATACCACTTCAACAACCTAGTAGTTGGTATAAACATCAAGCTACGTACACTTGGTGACAAAAATAGGTCACATGTACAATTCTTGCTACCTCATATAGAGCACGAAATATTGATGGACACCATCGGCACCAGAGATGATCCGGATGGCCTACTTGTATGAGTGCATTGTCAGGTGCATTATTTAACCTTTAAAGTGAATTTTGAAGCACAATTTCAATTATTTAGCCTTACTTTAGTCCCAATGTAATAAACTTGTTATTGACAGATACCATTCACATACATAATATTATTCAGAGGATACTGGACACTATAACCACGATCGTACAACCTCGAGTGAGTTATCTATAAATCATGTTTGTACATTTTCATTGGGTTCTCTTTTCTTTCTTATGATGTTACTAATGTCTATCCTTTCATGTGCCTAGGATAAAAACACCATCCATGGCACATTGGAGGCACCAAGAATGGTGTCTTTAGACACCAACAAATAGAGTTCAGAAAATAACAAGCTCTCGAGTTGTTGAAATTTACATTTCTTGATGTTTTTAGTTTAATATACATTTAATTACATTTCCATGTACAAATCGGAAACCAACTAGGCTTACATGATCACCAATACTTGCATGCACCAACTAGGCTTTCATGAACACAAATTTGCATGCACCAACTAGGGTTGACAAGGTATGAGATGGAACTAGGGTTTAGTGAGCAATTTGCAAGTTAAGAGAGGGAGCTAAAAACACATGGCCATGTACAAATTAGAAACCAACTAGGCTTTCATGAACACCACTTTGCATGTTATCACTAGGGTTGACAAATAATGATATGGATTAGGATTTAGTGAGCAATTTACAAGTTAAGAGAGGGAACTAGAAACACATGATCACCAATACTTGCATGCACCAACTAGGCTTTCATGAACACAATTTTTCATGCACCAACTAGGGTTGACAAGGTATGAGATGGAACTAGGGTTTAGTGAGCAATTTACAAGTTAAGAGAGGGAACTAGAAATACATGATCACCAATACTTTCATGAACTAACTGGGCTTTCATGAACACCAATTTGCATGCTATCACTAGGGTTGACAAATAATGAGATGGAACTAGGGTTTAGTGAGCAATTTACAAGTTAATAAAGGGAACTAAAAACACATGATCACCAATAGTTGCATGCACCAACTAGGGTTGACAAGGTATGAGATGGAACTAGGGTTTAGTGAGAAATTTGCAAGTTAGGAGAAGGAACTATAAACAGATGATCACCAATACTTGCATGCACCAACTAGGATTTCATGAACACCAAGTTGAATTCAATCACTAGGGTTGACAAATAATGAGATGGAACTAGGGTTTAGTGAGAAATTTACAAGTTAAGATAGGGAACCAGAAACACATGATCACCAATACTTACATGCACCAACTAGGCTTTCATGAACACCAATTTGCATGCACCAACTAAGGTTGACAAGGTATGATATGGAACTAGGTTTTAGTGAGCAATTTGCAAGTTAGGAGAGGGAACTACAAACACATGATCACCAATACTTACATGCACCAACTAGGCTTTCATGAACACCAATTTGCATGCACCAACTAGGGTTGACAAATAATGAGATGGAACTAGGGTTTAGTGAGAAATTTACAAGTTAAGAGAGGGAACTAGAAACACATGATCACCAATACTTGCATGCACAAGATAGGCTTTCATGAACACCAATTTGCATGCACCAACTAGGGTTGACAAGGTATGAGATGGAACGATGGTTTAGTGAGCAATTTTCATGTTAGGAGAGGGAACTAGAAACACGTTATCACCAATAGTTTCATGCACCAACTAGGCTTTCATGAACACCAATTTGCATGCATCAACTAGGGTTGACAAGGTATGATATGGAACTAGGGTTTCATGAGCAATTTTCAAGTTAAGAGAGGGAACTAGAAACACATGATCACCAATACTTGCATGCACCAACTAGGCTTTGATGAACACCAATTTGCATGCAGCAACTAGGGTTGACAAGGTATGAGATGGAACTAGGGTTTAGTGAGCAATTTGCAATTTAGGAGAGGGAACTAGAAACACATGATCACCGATACTTACATGCACCAACTAGGCTTTCATGAACACCAATTTGCATGCACCAACTAGGGTTGACAAGGTATGAGATGTAACTAGGGTTTTGTGAGCAATTTGCAGGTTAAGAGAGGGAACTAGAAACACATGAGCACCAATACTTGCATGCACAAACTAGGCTTTCATGAACTCCAATTTTCATGCTATCACTAGGGTTGACAAATATTGAGATGGATTAGGGTTTAGTGAGCAATTTCGAAGTTAGGAGAGGGAACTAGAAACACATGATCAACAATATTTACATCCACCAACTAGGTCTTCATGAACACCAATTTGCATGCACCAACTAGGGTTGACAAGGTATGAGATGGAACTAGGGTTTAGTGAGCAATTTGCAAGTTAAGAGAGGGAACTAGAAACACATGATCACCAATACTTGCATGCCCCAACTAGGCTTTCATGAACACCAATTTGCATGCACCAACTAGGGTTGGCAAGGTATGATATGGAACTAGGGTTTTGTGAGCAATTTGCAAGTTAAGAGAGGGAACTAAAAACACATAATCACCAATACTTGCATGCATCAAATTGCATGCACCAACTACAGTTGACAATGTATGAGATCATTAGAGGAAATTTGGGGTCTAAAATGGGCCTTATAAGAAAACGTGCCAAAATAAGTTTTTGTGAGTTGGAATTCAAGAACCAATAGAATTTCAATAAAATAAGTCAACCATAATGGTTGAATTGACATATTTGTCATTAAAAAAAACTACTTTTTTTGTTCGTATTTTCGACATATCTCATTGTGTTTTTACTCAAATTTCGATCGGGAGAGCTTGTTGGATGCAGAATTTGATTCCTCATCCAACGAGTACCCACGCTGCATACTTTTGATGGACCCCGCTACCCGAAAAACAAGAAGTACCTGAAAAAACGTGATGATGACATCATCATCACGTTTTTTCAGGTATTTCTTGTTTTTGGGGTAGCGGGGTCCGTCAAAAGTATGCAGCGTGGGTACTCGTTGGATGCGGAATCAAATTACACATCCAAAAAGCTCTCCCGATCGAAATTTGAGTAAAAACACAAGGAGATATGTCGAAAATACGAACACAAAAAGTAGTTTTTTTCTTTCTTCCTCCAAAATTAATCAATATTATTTTATTATTTTAACTATTATTTTATTATTTTCCTTAGGAGGCCCATTTTAGACCCCAAAATTGCTCTAATGGGAACTATGGTTTCATGAGCAATTTGCAAGTTAAGAGAGGCAACTAGAAACACATGATAACCAATACTTGCATGCACCAACTAGGCTTTCATGAACACCAACTTGCATGCACCAACTAGGGTTGAAAAATAATGAGATGGATTAGGGTTTAGTGAGCAATTTACAAGTTAAGAGAGTGAACTAGAAACAAATGGACATGTACAAATCAGAGACCAACTAGGCTTTCATGAAAACCAATTTGTATGCTATCACTAGGGTTGACAAATAATGAGTTGGACGTAGGGTTTACTTCAAGCAATTTACAAGTTAAGAGAGGGAACTAGAAACACACGGCCATGTACAAATCGTAAACCAACTAGGGTATGTTAGTATGGTATGATGTTAGTATCATAGGGTATCGTAGGGTATGATATGGTATATATTACACATGCATGCATGACTTAGTGTTATGATGTTAATGTATGGTATATTACAATGGTATGGTATGTTAGTATGGTGTCATGTTAGTATGTTATGTTAAGGTATGTTATTTTATGTTAGTATGGTATGATGTTAGTGTCATAGGGTAATGTAGGGTATGCTATTGTATGTTAGTATGGTATGATGTTAGTATCATAGGGTATATTAAACATGCATGCATGACTTAGTGTTATGATGTTAGTGTATGATATATTAGAATGGTATGGTGTGTTAGTATGGTATGATGTTAGTATCATAAGGTATTGTAGGTTATGTTATTGTATTTTAGAATGGTATGATGTTAGTATCATAGGGTATTGAAGGGTATGATATGGTATATATTACACATCCATGAATGAGATAGTGTTATGATTATTAGTGTATGTAATTTAGTTAGTGTATGGTATGGTTATGATGTTAAAAAGTTGAGGATAGCCATAATGTTAAAAAATTGATGAGTCGTAAATTCTTCGTTTAAGTATGGAAAATTCATAAGTTAGAACACATGTGAACCACGCATATCATTATATCACATAGGTGAACCACACATATCATGTTCCAAGATCAAGTCTGTAATGTCCCCCCTCCCACCTTGAATACCTAAGAGCGACTACGACTCGTAAAAATAGAAAATGAAACATAAATGCATCCTCGAGGAGTAGAAAACCCTCATGAAAATGAGGTTACTCCCACTGCAAATTAATGAAGGGCACTTGAGACATTCTTCTTTGAAGAACATTATATTTATGGCTGGGATATACATTTNTATATATATATATATATATATATATATATATGAGTAGAACATTTTAATTTGCAAGTAATCATGGGATGGTACATGGTGAAACAAACCTCCTACAGACATACATTATGTGTAACGTAGGCATATAGTAGTGAATATATATATATATATAATAACAAGGAAAATATAGATTAGGGTTATATTTATATTCGGGGATTTATATTGTTGAACACCCAATGTTACAATATCACATGGTAAATGGAAACCTCCTGAGTACATAGATTAGGGGGAATTCCATATACATCATGGATTATTAAGAACATAGCAAAAGATCTATGGCATATGATTACCTACCAATTGATTCCAGCTCGGATTATAAGAAATTAAATGTGAATGCGTTATCAAAAAATGCCTGGACTTGGGTCGATTATTGAGGAGGCATTTTTCCCGATTCTTTTAAGCTAATTTATGTTGCTTGTGAAGGACCTATATCACGGTCTCCAATTTCAAGCGTTAATTACTCACCTAGACTGAACAAATGGGTGTTACAGGAATGGCACAATTACTGTGTTGAATTGGGGAAACCTGGCCCACCTTGAATAGAGAAAAGAAAAGTCATTGCTTTCCTGGTTATTTAGGAGGTTGCAAAGCTGGTGAAGGGGGGGTGAATTTCCAGAGAATGCACTCAAGAGAGAGGATCTTACTAAATATGCCAGGGATTGATTTGGCGTTGAGACTAGTTAGGGGTGGGCGCAATACAAGATTTCCATTTTTTTTGTGTGTGATGGAGATCGTTCCAGGGTCTTGCGGTTGGCTCTTTGAATCGTCACAGGCCTATTATGTCATACTCGGGTTGTATACAGGAGCTAAGTATTCCATTACTTTTTCCTCTGGCAAGACCATATATCTGAATTCATAGAAAATAACTCAATGGGAACTCATCATCAGAGCTAAAGGAAACCTTAGGTGTGGTTATGTGATTGTCTACTTCACTGTGTTATTGATTTGAGATTTCTATGTAATTGATGCAGGTTCAGTTTTGGAACCACTCAGGATGGATCAGAACTTAGCTATGTTTTTAAATTTTTTTCGATTCGTTATTTGTATATACTTGATGGATTCGAATCGTTTAGGGTATATTTGAATTGTCGTGTGATTTTGGGCATCAACCCAAGAAAACCCACTTGCATTTTGATTCCGATGGAATACTACCAATGCATGTTAACCATGGTCTGTGGTTTAGTGGTATTTGGTTCCTTTTGGGTTCCTATGAAGATTGCAAAAAAACCCTACGGGTTTATGCTTTCCTTAAGACTGAGTTTGGGATACCAATATGTATACTCATTATGTGATTTAGATGTTTCTAGTATTTAGGATTTTAGAGCTTAAATATTTAAATTCTGGAGGAGATCCTAGTCTATAAGCAAGTTCTCGGTTGCTCCTGTCCCGGGTTCCCTATTTCTGTTTGCCTTTAAAGATTTAAAGCTCTAAGCCAACAAGACGAATTCGTTGTAGGGGGGAGTCTATGAGTTTTATAGGAGAACGACCTCTACGTTATGATAAGCGCTCAATCCATGAAGCTTTTGAATTTCCTATGTTTAATCCAGAGGTTTGTCAATCACTTTGTCTTTTACCTGAGTTATACCACCCTAAGTTTTGGACAGATAAGTATACCTCTTGGTGTTTAGATGAGGGGGAATAAAAAATATGTTTCAATGTGTGACTCTTTGGGAGGTGATTCTACCAGCTGTCTTACCATACTAAATTAAATCACATCTCACACTACCCTCATGATATTTATATCTCAGATTCCTCTGTCAAGAGGAAAGGGAATCAACCATCCAATATCTTCCATCCAATATCTGGATCAAAGTGCCTACGCCAAGGTTTAAATAAATCATTCCCAAGATGTGACTTACAAATAGGATGTCTGCAAGTTGTGAAAAGATCTAGTTTGACATTTATGACTATGTTTTCATAAAGGTACAACTCACGGTTTTTAGGGAGACCCCCTTTTTGTGTCTTGGATTTTATTGCACAATGGTTCCTGCATTTGAGGTTAGATTACTAACTTTTGAAACCATGTTGTGTAATTATGAAGTCTTGGTTTTCATTCTATATTTTCCATTCGATAAAAATTTAGATGTGATTTGTATCGGACTATGTGTCTTATTGAGTAGCGATCTAGCCTTCCCATAATTGTATTCTAGATTTTTCATTTTTCCATCTGGAATGAAACCCTAGATGCTATTTTTATCGGACTCGGTGTTTGACTTGAGCATCAACCTAACATTTCCACATTTGCATTTCAATGCAGATCTAGGAATAAACCATAGATTTCTACTTGACTAAGAGATTAAAAATCGGATTGTGTGTGGATCTAGCATCTGCATTGTTTGCAATTGGATTTTCAGTGCAGGTTTAAGAATAAAACATAAATAAATTAGCTCATTTCGAGCAAGATGGACCCAAGCATATAAGATTGATAGAAGGTAATCGCTTTGCTAGTTGGCTAATAGAAGCGACTTTTATAAAGGAGCTAATTTGCTTTAATTGACACTCACTACGCAATAGTATGTTGGCTCACCTTAATTACTATCCCTAAATTTATTAGTAATATTGTGGGTCGATATTTATTGCTAGCCATATAGCTAAATTAAGGTTATATTTTATTGTATAGAATTTTCTTTGGAGATATGGAAACAAATACCATCTCTCGTTTCAGATTGTTTATGACCTGTGTTATTTTTAGAGGGATGATAATCTAGACATTGATAATCGAGTCATTTGATCATCTGTTGTATATTTTTCCTTTACAAGGAGGGACTACCAGTGGAACTGAATCCATGTATCATTTGGTTGCTTACATGTATCTGAATGTTATGACTTGCCTAGGTTGTTCGAGCGGCATCTTCATTTTAAATGACTTATTCAGATTTGTTTGTTAAGGCATTTTGGTTAGCTTTGTCATCTTGGTGAAAGGTCTCAAAAGAATTAAGGAGCTTTCACATTGTGTTTTCAGTTTTTATAGGAGTGTAAGCTTTTGTTTGGCTTGTGTCCTTTTGACACTGATATATGTATTAACAGAAAGCATGGGGTCCCTCTCGTATTTTCCTCGAGAAGGAGAAGAGAATTACAGACTAAGTGCTGCAAAAAAAATTATAACCCTTCTTAATAAAATGAATGTCGCAGGCATGCGACACCTTTTGGTGGACGTAGCCCCAAGGATGGGGTGAACCACGTACATTGTTGTATTTCCTGTTTCGTGTTCCATGTTTTTCAATTCCCTATATGATGTTGTGTGTTTTTATGGTGATGTCATTAATTGAGTTACTACTGCATGGAAAGAAAATCAAAATGTTTATTCTGCACACTAAGTTTTTAAAATACTGGTTAAACAATGGTTTAGTTTTGAGACATTGTATCAACATGATTGGTGTACTGTTGGTTTTGAAGTGGTGAATTATATGACATTAAACCAAATGGAAGTGCACCCCTCAGGCTCCATCTAATTAAACAAACAAAATTTTACCCCATTTTCACACACAAGGGCATTGAGGTATAGGAGGGACACTACATATGGTATCAGAGCATAAAGTTACAACGCTCAGGCCTAATGGACTCATCAACATGCAGGTATGATGTGAACTATGTGATTTCATTATGAGATATTATAATTCATACTATGAAAGGAAATATTGTTGAACTCTCTGCTCAGATTGTCTGAGAATTATTTGTAATGCATGCACTAAAATACAAAACAAGGGTTATTTGCTTAAAGACACTATTAGGCTTGCTGCAACAACTCTAAGCAATATACACTTATGTTGTTTGTATACGTATTGATGAGTGAAGTACCAAATGAAAATTGTGTTAGTAAGTGCATATCATTAACACATCAAGAAAAGATATTGAAGAAAAGCCTTGATATGATACACAAGTATATTTTGTCGTAGTGTAATAGGAACATGTTATCATGTAATTTGTTTATGAGGATAAGATGTGACTTATTTTGTGCAAGAATTTGTAAGCAGATAATGCAGGCACGCATGGTTACAAGAAGCAGCACCACATGAGGATGAGAGGCAAAGATGAAAATCCTTATTAGGAATAATAGCACCTGGAGTCTGTATGATCCCCTGCTTACTATGGAAAGGTTATCAAGATGGTAACATTTGATTAGTTATATTTAAATTTCATAGCTTCGATAAATTGTTATGTTAAGAATTCTTTATAAAAAGTTTTGGAAAATTTCAAGTGTAGTAGCTAATTATAAGACTCTATATATATTCCTTAGCACTAGAACATCAAGTTATGTTGAATGTATAATGTAAGTCACTAAGGTCTAGAGGGAGCATGGGGAATGTTGAGCTACCACACACGGATACGGTGTTGAGCGAGTAGGCATGAAACATCAAGTATGCCTAGAGATATGAAAGTTGTGTTTGAGGAGGAGATTCTAGGCTCCAAAAGAAGGAATTTGTCAAGTAGAGATTATGATATTTAACTCACAGAGCATTGGGATTTTGCAGATGGTGAATTTTGGAAGTCCCAGTTGGACCACAACTGAATAATTGAATGTAAATTAACTAGATTACCTATGAAATTTGTCTAGAGTATAGCCAAAGTGAAGGGTAAAGTATCTTGTAATGCTTCTCGTTATATTGCACTAAATATAGAGACTTATATTGGATGAACAACGACGTCATCAGACCTAACATAAGTGGTTAAGGTGTGAAATGGTGGTAAGCAGCTCACTTGGAATTTCTGATGTTAGCAGAATGCCTATGTCCCTAGCTTGCCACACATAAATATGGTGTAAAGATGGAAAGTCTCTTCACTATAATTATCCAAACAACAGATGGGTAAAGATGTCTAAATTTATTTCAGTTGACGAATGTTGCATAACATTATACAATGACACTACAGGATATGCCAAGAACACTATCAGTCAGGAATTGACTAGTAGGAAAAAGTATTTGCAGCCTTAAATAATGAAGTTAAGGAATGTTGATTGTCAAATTTCAAGATTGTATGAACCAAGGATTTAATTGTGGATTATGTGGTTTTATACTAACATTGCAGGATTCACCATGATGATGACGAGTGTTGCAATCAACAAGCACTGCGATGTATAAAAAAAAAACTGCCTACATAAATAAGTTGCACTCAACTTGCTCTGTAATGTGTAAGGATTAATTTCCTAGATAATTTACAGGATTATATGACTCATAAGTGATGGTTAAACCACTGCAACTTATGATTAGTTGATAAATTGTGAGTTATTTGACAGATGTATTGACAAACTGTATAGCCGACTCACAAGTCGGGACAATGATGGAAAAATTCATGGGAAGCACCAAGGAGTGTGCATTATGATTGCATGTTGCAGGAGCACCATGGTGTTAGGCAAGTGATTGCCGCATGAACACATCGGTGTTAGACATGTACGCCATAGGAGAACAATGGTGTTATGCAAGAGATTGCGGCGTGAGCACATTAGTGTTAGGTGCATGGTGTGGCAAGCAAAGACCTAGCCAAAAACTGGACATCTAGAAGATAGGACACTGTCTGATGTCGCTGAGGAGAAAAATTTTGACTGATGGTCAAAAGGGAGAGTAACCTCAAGAATAAATGTAAGTCCACCCAAAAATTTAACTATAGGGAGAGTTTAAAGGATAACGGAAAAGGAAAGTTGTGTTAGCAGCTTTCCAAGTCACTAAATGGTGACATGTCTTAATACGTAAATGTGAAGATATGATGAAACTAAATTATGCTGAAATTTTGGTGATACATTGATATTGATAGGATGCAGATCTAGAGTAGTGCTTCAAGTTGGGAAACAAAATGCAGTCCTCATTCTTATAAATATTAAAGTATGTAAGTTCTGATCATAAGTCTTCGTAGGCCTGGTTAAAAGCAGAATTGGACTTTCGCTCACCAGAGTGTGAACATAAGCGAAGAGGGTCAGTAAGGTCAAGCATGAAAAAACAAGCAACATAGAGGACGATGTTAATTCTAGGGGGGGAGGATGTAACGTCCCCCCTTGTACCTTGAATACCTAAGAGCGACTACGACTCGTAAAAATAGAAAATGAAACATAAATGCATCCTCGAGGTGTAGAAAACCCTCATGAGAATGAGGTTACTCCCACCACAAATTAATGAAGGGCACTTGAGACATTCTTCTTTGAAGAAAATTATATGTATGGCTGGGATATACATTTGTGATATGTATTATCTAAATAACATGTAATGTTACCCATAATTTGGGACATCACCTCGTGA
>LPNX010900432.1:258352-358224 GCA_001517045.1 Pseudotsuga menziesii | reverse complement strand
AACATTTTAAGTTGCAAGTAATCATGGGATGGTAGATGGTGAAACAAACCTCCTACAGACATACATTATGTGTAGCGCGGGAATATAATAGTGAATATAGGAGTAGTCTAACAGGTCGACGATTTCGCCCGGCATTAGACTACTCCGTCTACCCACTCCATTAACTATCCCATCCTCAGGAGTCCGGCAAATCCATCCAGCCAAGGGTCCCACATGACTACTCCGTCTACCCACTCAGTTAACTATCCCATCCTCAGGAGAGTCCGGCAAATCCATCCAGCCAAGGGCCCCACATGAATCTTTTTTTGAAAGCTATTGATCTATTTCTACAAAATCAAGAAAATCACATTATTCAATCATTTCAACCTGGTTACATTATATACAGGGCCAAATCCTCCCTCCCCAAGCTTGTTACCATCATGGAAATTTTCTGTTGCAGTTATCAATTCTTCCATGTTAAACAATATATATTGATCCCGTCTGATCAATGTAATCTGTATAATTAAAACTCATGAATAACGAAACATTGCAGACTATTCTAGCCACCTGGATTAAGTCTTCTATTAAACAACATTGTAGTGAAAAAAAAATGGCAAAGGTGATAGATCAATATGGGCTCCAGTTTCAGAGTTAGTGGTATCGAATAATAATATGATCGATACTTACTGCAATTGCTACAAAATAGAAGTTAAATTATTAAAAAAACCCAAAGAGACTTGTAATTATTAGAATAGCCTAAGTTGAGGTGACGCAAACTTTTGGCGAAAACCAACGGCTGTCAAACTATTTTTGTGATAAAAAAAACCTGAATCTAGCCCAGCAGAAAGCTTCGAATGATGGGTATAAACAGAAGGGTTGTTCTATGAATTGCAGAGCGCGTCTGTGATTGACTGTAACACGGCCCACCCCATGAACCCATCAATTATGCCCATCGAAACGAAACAACTGAATTCTCAATCCATTTTCTTCTCTCGAAATCAAAACCTCAATATTTTGTTGTTCGTTTACAGAACCCGCGGATCTACAGAGACAGGTCGGTGTTGCTTTCCCATAGATTTACATGTTTGTAATGCTGCTTCTTTTTGTTAATTTCTCATTTCAACGGATGGGATACTTTCAATCAACAGAATGCCTCCAACCCTGATATCTTTAAGGCGGCTATGGGGAAGCTTTTCAACAATTTGACAGCTGAAATTTCAACTGGATCTGCAAGCAATAGATACACTTCGGGATCAACAACAGACTCGCCGTCTCAAAGGATTTTCGCTCTGGTCCAATGCTGGAGAGATATATCCATGAACCTCAATCTTCTACCATTTTAGAGCATTGCATTCCTGTTGAAGAAGTCAATCGATCGATCTTTATTCAGATTAAAGATGGCCAATCAGTACAAGCAGAATGGACAGGAAAAAGCTAAACAAGCTCAAGAAACAACTCAAGTAACCATTCTTATTATTAGAACTCTATCAATGGTCTGTACTGTTTTAGAAACTGGAACTGGTGTTGCTCTGATTGATGGTATTCACTATATATATTTTGTTTTGGCCAGGGGATGATGGGGACTGCTCAAGAGAAGAGTGGTCAGATGAAGGATATGGCTCAAGACAGAGCTTCCCAGACGACTAAAGTGACCAAGGGAATGGGTCAGTCCTCCATGGGTACAGCTCAGCAGGGGAAGGAACAAACTGGCTCTTTCTTCCAACAGGTTGTTCGTCATTTTATTAGAAAATATTAACAGATTAACTATCAAATTTGAAAGGTTCTCTTAGTTTTGAATATTAGTTGATTTTAGATGATGTGAATGTGAATGCAGGCATGCGAGAAGGAAAAGGGTGCTGCGCAGAGTGTGACGGAGGCTGTCAAGATCCCCTTTGCTGCTGGTACCGAGCAGAACAAATGATCGCGACTACTGTGTCAAGAGCCCCTTTGCTACTGGTACCAAGCAGAACAAATGATCACAAGTACCGTGCCATTCTAGGAACTTTTTGTGAATGCATATTGTAATAATTTTCCCATTTTTATGAATAATAAATATTTGACATGGGAATAATGCAGATATTGTGTTCATTGGTTTAAAGTATCTGGAACTTGCTCTATTTTGGTTTAAGGTATAACATGGATTAGCTTATGTTAGTTTGATCTGGAAGTCCTGATGTTACCTATTCAAGGATTGATAAATGATTTATGTCATTTCCATTCATATATCTAGGAGAATCAATTGTTTTGCGACAAATTCAAGTTATTTGTTCATTGTTTTTCGTTATAACTCTATTCCATAAAGGCCGGGAGAGGGTTGAATAATTTTCTTTATAATAATTACAATGTATTTAGCTCTATGAATTACAACACAAAAATGTGTATCCTCTAATAATCTTCGTAAAAATCTGTTAGTGAATCACTTAAATCTCATAATGGTTCATAATTTATTAATATTCACTAAAATTCTGTTAGTGAATCATTGAAGTATGATAATTCTGTTAGTGAATCACTGGAGTCTGATAATTGTTCATAAATTATTGATGTCAAACCTCTGTACATAATTCACGACCAAGATAAATTGATAATGGCGGCCAATAAATCCGACGGAAAGATAGTTAGCAAGCCACTGTGGAAGAGAGGAGACGTCAAGTACTACTTCGTCTACCCACTCCGTTAACTATCCCATCCTCAGGAGTCCGACAAATCCATCTCGGCAAGGGTCCCTTGGGGAGGGAGGATTTCGCCTACATAATTCACGACCAATACTGATCTACCACCTTTGCCATTTTTTTTTCACTACAATGTTGTTTAACAGAAGACTTAATCCAGGCCGCTAGAACAGTCTGCAATGTTTCGTTATTCATGAGTTTTTATAATACAGATCACGAGGAAACGGAGGAAGCCACATTGATCAGACGGGATCAATATATATTGTTTAACATGGAAGAATTGATAACTGCAATAGAAAATTTCCATGATGGTAACAAGCTTGGGGAGGGAGCATTTGGCCTACAGGTAACCAGGTTGAAATGATTGAAGAATATAGAAAATAGAACATGATTTTCTTGATTTTGCAGGAATAGATCGATAGCTTTCAGAAAAATATTCATGTGGTACCCTTGGCTGAATGGATTTGCCGGACTTCGGAGGACGGGATAGTTAACGGAGTGGGTAGACGAAGTAGTCTAACGCTGGGTGAAATCGTCGACCCGTTAGACTACTCCAGTGAATATATATATATATATATATATATATATAATAACAAGGAAAATATAGATTAGGGTTATATTTATATTTGGGGATTTATATTGTTGAACATCCAATGTTACAATATCACATGGTAAATGGAAACCTCCTGAGTACATAGATTAGGGGGAATTCCATATACATCATGGATTATGAAGAACATAGCAAAAGATCTATGGCATATTATTACCTACCAATTGATTCCAGCTCGGATTATAAGAAATTAAATGTGAAGGCATTATCAAAAAATGCCTGGACTTGGGTCGATTATTGATGAGGCATTTTTGCCGATTATTTTCAGCTAATTTACGTTGCTCGTGAAGGCCCTATTTCACGGTCGCCAATTTCAGGCGTTAATTACTCACCTAGACTGAACAAATGGGAATTACAGGAATGGCACAATTATTGCGTTGAATTGGGGAAACCTGGCGCACCTTGAATGGAGAAAAGAAAAGCCGTTGCTTTCTTGGTTATTTAGGAGGTTGCAAAGCTAGTGAAGGGGGGGTGAATTTCCAGAGAATGTACTTAAGAGAGAGGATCTTACTGGATATGCCAGGGATTGATTTGGCGTTGAGACTAGTTGGGGGTGGGCGCAGTACAAGATTTCCATTTTTTTTGTGTGTGATGGAGATCGTTCCAGGGTTTTGCGGTTGGCTCTCTGAATCATCACAGGCCTATTATGTCATACTCGGGCTGTATACAAGAGCTAAGTATTCCATTACTTTTTCCTCTGGCAAGACCATATATCTGAATTCATAGAAAATAACTCAATGGGAACTCATCATCAGAGCTAAAGTAAACCTTAGGTGTAGTTATGCGATTGTCTACTTCACTATGTTATTGATTTGAGATTGCTATGTAATTGATGCAGGTTCAGTTTTCGAACCATTCAGGATGGATCAGAACTTAGCTATGTTTTTAATTATTTTTCGATCCGTTATTTGTATATACTCGATGGATTCGAATCGTTTAGGGTATATTTTAATTGTCGTGTGATTTTGAGCATCAACCCAAGAAAACCCACTTGCATTTTGATTCTGATGGAATACTACCAATGCATGTTAACCCTGGTCTGTGGTTTAGTGGTATTTGGTTCCTTTTGGGTTCCTATGAAGATTGTAAAAAAACCCTATGAGTTTATGCTTTCCTTAAGACTGAGTTTGGGCTACCAATCTTTCTACTCGTTATGTGATTCGGATGTTGCCAGTCTTTAGGACTTTAGAGCTTAAATATTTAAATTCTGGAGCAGATCCTAGTCTGTAAGCAAGTTCTCGGTTGCTCCTGTCCCGGGTTCCCTATTTCTATTTGCCTTTAAATATTTAAAGCTCTAAGCCAACAAGACGAATTCGTTGTAAGGGGAAAGCTATGCGTTTTAGAGGAGAATGGCCTCTACGTTATGATAAGTGCTCAATCCATGAAGCTTTTGAATTTCCTATGTTTTATCCAGAGGTTTGTCAATCTCTTTGTCTTTTACCTAAGTTATACCACCTTGAGTTTTGGACAGATAAGTATACCTCTTGGTGTTTAGATGAGGGGGAATAAAAAATATGTTTCAACGCGTGACCCTTTGGGAGGTGATTCCACCAGCTGTCTTACCATACTAGTGTAAATCACATCTCACACTACCATCATGATATTTGTATCTGAGATTCCTCCGTCAAGAGGAAAGGGAATCAACCATCCAATATCTACCATCCAATATCTGGATCGGAGTGCCAACACCAAGGTTTAAATAGATCATTTCCAGGATGCAACTTACAAATAGGATGTCTGCAAGTTGTGAAAAGATCTAGTTTGACGTTTATGACTGTGTTTTCATAAAGGTACAGATCACGGTTTTTAGGGTGACCCCCTTTTTGCGTCTTGGATTTTGTTGCACAATGGTTACTAAATTTGAGGTTAGATTACTAACTTTTGAAACCATGCTGTGTAATTATGACGTCTTGGTTTTCATTCTGTATTTTCCATTAGATAAAAATTTAGTTGCGATTTGTATCGGACTATGTGTCTTATTGAGTAGCGATCTAGCCTTCCCATAATTGTATTCTAGATTTTTCATTTGACCATCTGGAATGAAACCCTATATGCTATTTGTATCGGACTCGGTGTTTGACTTGAGCATCAACCTAACATTTCCACGTTTGCATTTCAATGCAGATCTAGGAATAAACCATAGATTTCTACTTAACCAAGAGATTAAAGATCGGACTGTGTGTGGATCTAGCATCTGCATTGTTTGCAATTGGATTTTCAGTGCAGGTTTAAGAATAAAACATAAAAAATTAGCTCATTTAGAGCAAGATGGACCCAACCATATAAGATTGATAGAAGGTAATCACTTTGCTAGTTGGCTGACAGTAGCGACTTGTATAAAGGAGCTAATTTGCTATAATTGACACTCACTACGTAATAGTATGTTGGCTCATCTTAATTACTGTCCCTAAATTTATTAGTTAGATTGTGGGTCGATATTTATTGCTAGCCGTATAGCTAAATTAAGGTTATATTTTATTGTATAGAATTTTCTTTGGGGAGATGGAAACAGATACCATCTCTCGTTTCAGATTGTTTATGACCTGTGTTATTTTTAGAGGGACGATAATCTAGACATTGATAATCGAGTCATTTGATCATCTGTTCTATATTTTTCCTTTACAAGGAGGGAATACCAGTGGAACTGAATCCCTATATTATTTGGTTGCTTACATGTATCTGAATGTTATGACTTGCCTAGGTTGTTCGAGCGGCATCTTCATTTTAAATGAGTTATTCAGATTTGTTTGTTAAGACATTTTGGTTAGCTTTTTCATCTTGGTGAAAGGTCTCGAAAGAATTAAGGAGCTTTCACATTGTGTTTTCAGTTTTTATAGGAGTGTAAGCTTTTGTTTGGCTTGTGTCCTTTTGACACTGATATATGTATTGACAGAAAGCATGGGGTCCCTCTCCTATTTTCCTCGAGAAGGACAAGAGAATTATAGACTAAGTGCTACAAAAAAAATTGTAACCCTTCTTAATAAAATGAATGTCGCAGGCATGCGACACCTTTTGGTGGACGTAGCCCCAAGGATGGGGTGAACCACGTAAATTGTTGTCTTTCCTGTTTCGTGTTCCATGTTTTTCAATTCCTTGTATGATGTTGTGTGTTTTTATGGTGATGTCATTAATTGAGTTACTACTGCATGGAAAGGAAATCAAAATGTTTATTCTGCACACTAAGTTTTTAAAATACTGGTTAAACAATGGTTTAGTTTTGAGACATTGTATCAACATGATTAGTGTACTATTGGTTTTGAAGTGGTGAATTATATGACATTAAACCAAATGGAAGTGCACCCCTCAGGCTCCATCTAATTAAAGAAACAAAAATTTACCCCCTTTTCACACAGAAGGGCATTGAGGTATAGGAGGGACACTACAAAGTCAACCATATCATGTTCCAAGATCAAGTCAATCATATATGTATAAATTTGAACCTTGATTTATATTATATATGTATAGAAATAATGTTACAAAAATTGTCATGCCACATGGCCATAATACAAAATAGTGGATCAAAAAGTACATCTATGTGTATATGAACAAAAAGTTACATCTATGTATCCCCCCTATACATTTATTCTAGTTATCTCCCCTTTCGCTGCCACTGCCAATGTTTTCGGAGAAGTCTAGATTTCTTTTTCGATTGCTCACTGGTGATCCCCATTGTTGAATAAGAGGGATAGTTCGCATCCGTGGAGATTGTAGAAACAAAAAATTGTAAGTTAATTTACCAACCTTTAAAAATTTTATGTACATTTGTTCAAATTCCAAAACCAAAATAACATTTTTACTTATTGTACATGAGTAAGTAATGGTGGGTCATGGTGCCTCACTAACAACGACCCTGATTGGGTTCTCTTCAAGCACCACTTGCTCACTATCAAGATGCATAAAAAAATATCTATGCCAATGTCAACAAATATACATGTACCTTGGGGGGGAAGAGGTGAGTCACTGATTTGGGTCTCTTCAAGTACCAAATCAGAGAAAGCAATACACAAACGTACAAAGAAAGCGATACATAAACATACCTGCTAGCTCGTCAAAGGTGGGTAACCGATTTGGTGCTCTTCACGCACCGGTGCCTCACTAGGGGCCTGCATAAAGTAACATATATGTCAATTTCAGATAAAATAGTGAATCAGAGACATATATACTACATGGATGGAAAATGATGTTACCAAAGAAAGTGAAACATACATGTACCTGGATGGGGGTAAGAGGTGGGTTGAAAACAACCTCGCTTTGGTGATCTTCAAGCACCACTGTCACAATAGGTTCCTACATAAAGTAACATATGTCAAAGCGATACATAAACCTACAAAAATGTACAAAGAGAAAGCACCAAATCAGGGAAATCCATACACAAACATACAAAAAAAGCGATACATAAACATACCTGCTGGCTTGTCAAAGGTGGGTCACCGATTTGGTGCTCTTCATGCACTAGTGCCTCACTAGGGGCCTGCATAAAGTAACATATATGTCAATTTCAAATAAAATAGTGAATCAGAGACATTTATACTACATGGACGAAAAATGATGTTACCAAAGAAAGCGAAACATATATGTACCTCGCTGGGGGGAAGAGGTGGGTTGACAACAACCTCGCTTTGGTGCTCTCCAAGCACCACTGTATCAATAGGTTCCTACATAAAGTAACATATGTCAAAGCGATACATAATCCTACAAAAACGTACAAATAGAAAGCACCAAATCAGGGAAAGCCATACATAAACGTACAATGAAAGCGATTAACTAGGAACGAGAAAAAAGGACTTCTACTTGTACTAGTGAATAAGCTCGCTTTTTGGACATATTCATCAAACTCACGTTCCTATGTACAAAAGGGTAAAGATACAATTAGACAATTTCAAAAAATTAAAAAAGTACGCGTTGAATCATTAAAATCACAATTAAAATAAAGTGATACATAAACGTACCTGCTGGCTCGTGATAGGTGGGTCATCAATATGGTGCTCTTAAAGCACCAGTGCCTTTATATCTTGCATAAAATAACATATGTCAAATTCAGATAATAAAAGGAATCTTAGACATATATACTACATGGACGAAAAATGATGTTTTCAAAGAAAGCTAAACATAAATGTGCCTGGCAGGGGGGAAGAGTTCGATTGGCAACAACCTCGCGTTGGTGCTCTTCAAGCACCAATGGCTAAATGGTTCCCTGCACAATGTAACATATTTCAATGTTAGGTAATACAAAGAAAACGAGACATATAGATGATGGACGAAAAATGATTTTTCCAAAGAAAGCGAAACATAATTAAAAGCATATTGTAAAATAATACCCGTGTTTGGGAATCTACCTCTGCATGAGAGGGAATAGGCTGAGATTCAATGTACTCATCCTGATCACCCCACATAAAAAATATTGTATCAAAATTAGGATGTATTGAATGTTACAATCTCTACTGTAAATATGTAAATAAAGTTGACAAATTAACAAGTATAGTTCTTACCCCTATTGGTGAAGAACTAAACCCATATGCAATATTGACAGCCGCATCAATGTTCTCAACATTGATCGACGGACTATGTGACTCTGGTGTGCCATTGGACACCAGCTATATATTTGTTCACATAATTTGTTAGATAATTAAATAGAAATACATTGCGAAACAATTGAAAATTATGATATGAAACAAAATATAATATGAAAATAACGAGTTTTACTTACAAATCGAAGTAATTGATCATCTGGAAAGTTTGAAGCAGGTCCATAGCATATGCCTCCACATGATGTGCAAGGGTGTGGAGTAACACGATGGTATGAACGCTCTGCATCTCCTGTGTGATCTGTAGATGGGTCGGCCTTAGAAGTGCTAGCCCCTTGGTCTACATTGCCTTGGTCATCAGTCCCATGCTGAAGCAATGTATCTGCCAAGTCAAATAATGCCTTCTATTTATCCTCAATCATAGGACCCACAGGAAGATATATCCGAGGGGTTTTTGGTGTGCATGGAGGGTATGAAACATGGTTAGGATCCATCTTGGCCCCTTCCCTATCTTGGGGCATACCATGACCAACACCCTGGAAGCCTAAGATATCGAATTAGTTAACATGTTTCCCTAGGATGAATTTTGCATACAACTTTCTAAGGAAATAAAATGGGATGTCCTTATTCCCATGAGGGTCTTCATCGAAGACCATATTACCAACTATCCATCCAATTGGCCTTTGTATTTGGTTCAACGCACCCGTCTATGGAAATGTGTGCTTGACTGGTGGGTGGAACCAATCCGATGCTAGGGTCCTAGAATAATGAAAATAATAGGTCTTTTGTAATTTTAATGTCTTTGATGTCTTTATAACTCAATCCATCGGAGTAGTATTGCCTCCTAGATTCTCTGTATGACCTAATGTTGTACAGAGCTCCTTGGGCATTGGTAATTGTGTTTGTTATTGTGCCCAATGCATTGGCTAAAGACTATCTCAAATGATCACACCCTCTAATAGATGAGATAAGGAGCCTCAATGACGCCAAACGCACAATAATATGTGAGTTTCGATCTTGTTCCCCCTCCGAGTTTGGGTTTGGGTTCATATTTGGGTTCATGTTTGGGTTAGGTTCTGGGTTATTATAGGGTTGGTTTTCCACATTGTCTTGTTCATTTCTGTTATCTGTTAAGATTTAAACAAAAAAATACAAGTTGTTTTACTTAATCATTCTTTGATTTCATTCAATTTTTTTATTAAATTTGTTTTAAATAATTATAAAAAATATGAAATTAAGAAAAACAATAAAGAATTGAAGTCTAACTGAAAAGGATAAGAGAATTTACCTTCCATTGGAGCCAATCCACCTCTAACTCAACCTCCAACTCGACCTCCAAAAGCTAAAACACAAATCACCTCCGCGTTTTTTCACCCACGAGGTTTATCGCTCTCCCGATGCTTGACTGTGCAAATGATATTTGAGGCCTGTGACCTCTCTTTTGTTTTTTTTTTAGTTTTCAATATCACATATGCGATATTTAACTTTTACAAAACGCATATGCGATACTTCCTTACGAACCTTAGCCTTGCATTTGGGCTTAGGTTATTATGAACATACCATCAATAATGCACATGCATTCTTGATTTGCACTTCGGAAGTGTGTTTCTAATTTCTTAAGTGGCACTAAAAAGTAGAACCAATTTCGTGCGAGCGCCCATAAGTCAATGTGTAAAAGTACAAATGAATTCATTCCAACTCCTAGAGTTAGATAATATATCACATGACATGATACAACCTTTTTTTCATAAATTATATTGCATTTGAGTATTGTTTGGGAGTCCAAAATTTGAGCGAGTTGAGTAATCGTGAGTTGTCATTTTACTAGTTATTCTACAATACTTGCTCATATCTCTTTGTAACTTTCTAGAATTATTTATTATTGTTTAATGACTGTTATTAAATGGTATTTAACCTATATAATCCCAGAAACACCCATATACATTCTCCATATAATTACCTCACCCATACTAGTTTGTATATGCTAAGTAACCCTTAATCTTCCTTGTGACTGTCCATAGTTGTTTAAAACATGAATATACCTTTCTATACATGAATGATAACTTTATTACCAATCCAAATCATTTCTCCAAAGCCTTTGGTTGTGGAAATGAGAAAAGTACTTCCTAGTTTCACGGTTAGGTGATCGAGGAGCATGGAAGTAGGTTTCCACGGAGCCGATTCTGAAACCTCAATGGTTCCTGATATAAATATGTTAGGGAAGACACTCTATCATTCCTATTCTTTACTTGATTTCTTCCCTCTTCTCGCTTCCGTGTGACCAAAAGTATCAGTCATTTTTCCCTTATCCGCTTAGCTTCCAAAAGTCGACTGATGGTTTGCAAGTTTTATTTTAAAACGTTAATCTCATTTGGATAAATATAATATTTTGATCTGAATATCAAATCAAGGATATTACACTTTTCAACTTCAACAACTTTCATATTCATACTCGGTCATGATGGCCTTGTTCTTAGAGGATATCCTTATCTCTAAAATTCCATCAAACTTGGGAATGGAATGGCTTTGTTATGCAGCTTGATCCTAATTGAATCAATTCCCCTTGGACCGAGGCCATATTTGTATATGAAAAGTATACTATGCCATTTTCAATGTCATTCAATTCATTAAAGCAATCTTTTATAAAAGTCAAATGAGATGTTTCACCAATATCAAGCTTCCACCAATCTTTGTGAGATGAATGAGAAGTTATTCATTAAGAACAATATTACAATGTGAAACTATATAATGAGTTGAATCAGGGGATTTACAAGCCTCTTGATTCTTATTTTTGTCTTCTTTATTGTGATTGTGCCTTCCTTTGATGGAACCCCAAGGAGCCTAGCACTGATCCGATTCATTTCCATCGTTTCGATAGTTCTTGCACTTCATATCTGATCTTTTGCTTGATTTGTTCCTTCCCCCTCTTCCTTTGAAATTTCTTCTTCCTCGTCCTCATTTGTTGATATCTACTTTAGAAAGGTCTTTGGGTTGATTTTTTGTGTTTTGAACAAAGCAAAGGGATTCTACAGTAGGATTGGTTTATTTCTTTCCAAAAGATATATGTGTGTCTGCAATCTTTTCTAAGAGGGTGTTAGAGGTTAGGTCTTTGCAATTGTTGCTTGCTTGCAGGGACTTAAGGTAGTTAGAGTGAGTAGAATAAAGTGACTTTACAAGCATGTGGAAGGTCATGTATCATACCAGATGCTTGTATCTTATGCATAATTTTTCTGATCTTAGATGTAACCAGTATAGGATTATTCTCTTTTACTTACAAACTAAACAATTTTAACATTAACTGTATTATATCCATCTCAAAATATAACTCATACAAGTATTTAAATGTATTTAATTCTTCAAAACATGATTTTGCATGAAGAATATGTTCGCTCACCTCTTCACTTATAGTGGCATTGATCATAGCTAGGGATTTCTTATCTCCAAAGTACCAAACAAAAAGCTCTTTTTTTGGTGTAGGAGGTTTATGATGAATGGTTATGAGTGTATATGTCCGTGTCTGAATATTCTTTCCTTCACAAATCTCATCCCATAGGTCATTTTATATAAAGATTGACTTGATCTTTCTATACCATTCTTGATCTGTGCCCTTTCGTGTGAGGACAACACCAACTGCGCTTTTGTGTGAGGACAACACCAACTATTGATGCCAAAGAGTGCATTGCAAAATAGTACCGCATCTTGTTACACAATACTACTAGCTATTACATATAATTTTGAAGCTCTATATCATTTTTTCTATAGTGCTATTACATTACATTTCAAATCTTCCCAATAATACATCAATAACATATAACGCATCAATACATTTTTTTCCTTGCAACAGTATCTAGTCGAATGAGTTTGCAACAATTCTTGTAATTTCACACTCTTCAAGCAGCCTTCAACTTAGTATTTAGTTGCATCAATGGTCTCATATCCAAATGTAATAACTACAAGTCTTGATATAATCAAGACAAAGCTCTATGTCGCTGAATTCATTGGTGAGCTTCTCAACTCACTTTAGAGCTCAGTCTTCAAAACTTCATACGTTATACCAATAATCTTTGTGGTGGGTGAGAGCACCATATCGTAACACCAATCTTCAAGTGGATGTGAATTGTTTCACATCGGAAGGAAACACAAAAATTCACTAGAAGGATGTGAGTTTTCGTATAAATAAAAAGTACTCACGCAACATATACACCATTCATGCTTCCAATATATCATATACATAATTCACGATCCTCTTTTAGTCAACGCATATGAAAAACATTCATAGACATTCCAATTAAACTTCCATGCTAATCGCTAGGGCAGAGATTAGTTGTATCCCAAACTAGAAAAAACACATTACCTCCACAAGATTGAGTAGGAGCTTCAGTCTTGAACAAGTATTCTCATCATCTTCAAAGCAATTTTACTCTATGCAGTTTGAGGAATGACATCAATCCTTCCACCAACAATCTTCTCACTGATCTTCAATGAACTCGCAAAAACAAAATAGTAAGGTGGCTTCATTATTCAACACAGAGGTCACATCCATAATGCATCTAATCCAGAATTTGCGTCCACAATATCTTCAATCGTCATGAATTTAGACAAGGGGTTGGCTCACGGGCCTCCAAGTTTGAACACAAACCCAACACGATTCATAATTGCTGGTGGAGGTTCCTTTAAGACCTCAAATGTAGATGAGATTATGGACTGAGAAATGAAATATACAGACTATGCAACAAGTTACAGGAAGAGTGGAATATGGATGGATTTAGGTGGGTCTCAGGTGTAGCGATGGAGTGGCTCACCCTCCATGGTAAAATGAAATAAATGATCGTGAGGACTCTCCCAATCACGAATACAAATGAAGTTGTCGCAACACAAACCAATAATAAGATAAAACTATACCATGGAAAGAATTAGGGTTGATATAATATCATTCTATACATCAAGGCACAACACAGTAATGAATGCAGACAACAAAAGAATCAAACATTCCTTAACCTAGGCAGGAGAATAATGCATATGGAAAATGAAGGTGTCGCAACACAAACCAATAATAAGATAAAACTATACCATGGAAAGAATTAGGGTTGATATAATATCATTCTATACATCAAGGCACAACACGGTAATGAATGCACAACAAAAGAATCAAACATTCCTCAAACTAGGTGCATATGGAAAACTAGCGAATAGCAAGAATGTGAGCAATATAATTTATTCTAAGTGAATATAGCAAGAATGACGGCGTTGTCCGAGGAAAAACGCTCAACTCTAAGCAGAACAAGATGTTCAACGGGCAGACACATTAATGTGGATTGGCAAGCATACAACCTGCCAAAATTAAAACATAATAGGAATTAAAACATAATAGGAAAGAGTTATGGACAACAACCGATCTGGTACTACTATAAGATTGAAAAACTTTCGAATTCAGTGGCAAGTGGCTTTAACACGTTTTGATTTTTGTATCTATGGAATTAGAACCAGCAACTTTTTCACTTAGGAGGCTTCTTAAGCCTGCCCCACCACAAATACATCTCATGAATCCTATATATTAGTTAGCTTAAAAGTACCTATCTAATATATTTTTTATTATGAACATCTAGGCATCAACTATTTCAACTTGGATATTTTACAAATAGGCCAAAGTTGCATTAATTAATTAATTATGAAGTAAAATACTTTTTATCCAAAAACAATATCTAATTTACTTGCTATATTACTAATTTAAAAAGTACATAATCCTTTATATTTACATTAATTATGATGTAGAATAGCTATTTTCCCAAAACTAATATACAACTCATTGTTCTATTATTAACTAAGCAGATCACCCATTTTATTTTCCATTGTAATTGTCTAGGTACCAGCTATGCCTATTTGGAATCATGTTGTAAATGTTGTAATTGAAATAAGTAGTATTAATTAATTCATTATGATGTAAACCACTTGTAATTTACCCCATTGTTTATTAAATTGCAATTATTACAAAACTAATATGTAGCTTATTGTTTTATTTTTAACTTAACAATACATAATCCAAGTAATATATTTTCCATCACAATTATCCACATGCTAACTATTCCATTTATTTCTTATTGTAAGGTATAACAAATAAATCCTCTTCATACTTAGAATTTGCATTAATTAATTAAGTAAGTAAAATATTTGCATTTTACCGAATTATTTATTAATTGCAATTCTAAGAAAACTAATATCCAGCTTATTGTTTTATTATTAACTCAAAATACATAATCCAATAAATTTTCAATTACAATTGTTAAGATGCCAACTATTACAATTTGGAATTGTATACATAGATCCTACAAATTATAGGGAAAACATGCATTTGTTCACATGCCCACTATTCCACTTTATAATTGTAAAGTTAGATCCTAAAAATTATAAAAAAAAATTGCATTCATTAGCTGATTATGAAGTAAAATAGTTAGCTCTTGTAGATCAAATCAAAATAAGAATAGCTAATATAAAAATATTTAATTCTAATCTAAACCATCTATTACTTTATTAGATGGAGGTAATTCACTCTTGTCTAAATCATTATCATTTAAGGTAACATAAGAATACTATTACCTCTAATTTTTAAGAAGAAAATAATTTATTACATCTAACTTTTAATAAGAAAATGTAATTCAATGGAGAATAAGAGAAAATTAAGATAGTATAAGGAGGTGATTAACCCCAATTTTCAAGATCAATATATATAAGGCAATATATTACATTTATGAAATGGAGGTAATCAACTCTAATCTTGAAGGTCAACAATATATTATATTTATGGAATAGTGATGATTAACTCTAATCATGAAGATAAACAATATATTATATTTATATAGTGAAAGTAATTAACCCTAATCTTAAAGATCAACTTTTTTTTGTTATTTCAATAAAAAGTTTTACATTGAATAACTTCTAAAAATACTTTCATAACATTTTTACTAAAAAAAAACTAGAATAACCCTAGGAATGCTTCTCTTTTCTAACATAAAAACAAATTATAAAACAATTCAAAAAAGAGAAATCTGTAATATAAAACTTAATACATATTTCACTATAAAATGCATGTTCAAAATATTGTATTGGTTACTCAAATCGAGTTCAATAATTCTCTTTCACTTTTTGTTTAACAAAACGAGTAACCTAGGAATGCTTCTCTTTTCGAAGATAAAAAGAAATTATAAAACAATTCAAAATTGACAAATCTGTGATATAAAACTTAATAAATATTTCATTATAACATACATTTTGAGTTGAATAATTTTCTTCACTTTTTAGAAGAGAAAAATAAAATTCTATAGAATATCCACGATGTTGCCCACAAGCCCTCGGAGTCTTTGTCCGAGTGTTCATGCGGGGGGCGATTGATTCTTGCTTGCATTTTCAATTGCGGACGTGAGGGCTCAGCTTTCTTAATAATTCATGGCTTACTCGATTCTCTTAAGGAAATTTTGAATCGGCATTAGGATGAGATGTAAATTTTGAATTGCTCTCTGTAGCCATCCTGTAATCACTGAATTATTTATATGACATTCTTCCCTTAATCACCCAATCCTTTATCTTATCATCACTTCTCATTCTTCGATTAAACAACTTCTGGCCGATGCAGGGAAACGGAATTGAGAGAGATTAAGAAATTCGATATGACGCTAAATAATTACACTGTTGCAAAATTGAATATTCAGAATTTGACATAACTGGTCGGTTATTCGGATCTTCTTGATTACCATAATGAGATAGGTGTACCTTTAAACGCAGATGATGGTGGATTTGCACATGCTTCATTATGATAATTAGATGCATGTACAGGCGCTGGCCTGAACAGTTCCGGGCCCATCCCTCGCTATGGGGATGATGGTAGGTTTGCAATTGAGAGACATTCAGGAATTTGATATGATGCCAAATAACTTTTATTTTTCGAGATTGAATATTTATAACTTGACCTAACAGTGGGTTTGTTGTTCCCAACTACTTAAATGTGATCATCAAATAACATATGTTGCTCTACTCCTACTCTTACCGTTGGATTATTCTGCGACGTACTGCCAGTTCCTCACAATGGTTTCTCAATAGATTCTGAGACATATTCAGACTTCTGCTCACCATTGTATGCAAGGGCTTCCGAAGAATACGAGAAGTGATATGGCAAGAGAGGTGGTCTGGGCATATTGTAACACATAAAAGAATGGATGTTGTAGTGCTTCTGTTAACTCTACTAAAGAGTTGTCTTCTCTCGGGATCCCACGATAGCAAACTATTGATGAGACCAATGGCCTGGGCACTTGCACTTGGTAGAAGAGAAGACAACTCTTTAGTAGAGTCAACATTATTAAACTCTTCTGGAAAGCTGAAATTCATAGAAAGGGCATGCCAATGACAGAGAAAATGTTATTTATGTGATCTACTGTGTCATAGTTGTTGAAGATTAACACTTACAAATAGTTTGTAATTAAACTGTTATGTTATGTGATAAATTATAGTTATACAACCGTTATTCAATGTATTGTAATGAAATAAATAAGTGCTAGTTTCTAATTAATAAAATTACTTGTTTAGTTTTTTCTATTTCTTTATAATCTTGGTGCCCATGATTTTTTAACATGATATGAGAGCTTGGAAAGTCCTGAATCTCTCACAAGAGTGCCTCGAAGATGAGTTTTTTTATAATCATGGTCACTATATTAGAATAGCATCCATGTAAAGATTTTTATCAATAATATTTGTGAAAATATCTGTTGCAAGGATTGAAGTTGTTGCCCATAATATTTATTATTTAAATCTGTATATCAAGCAGTTTGAAATCTATATATCAACACAACAATCTGTAGATGGCAACTCGTACAGGAGATATAAGAAACAGAAGGAACTTCATTCAACACCTGGTGGGCTGGAAAGAAGAAACGGAACTTTATTGAAGACGTGGTGGAACTTTATTGAAGAAGCAGTCTATCCTGCGCTGGAAAAATCTCTTGCCTCACTTGGCCGGAAATCATATCAGAAATTTCAGACAGTACTTCTTTGTCGTTGTTGAGATGGGAAAAATCTTTGTTTTTTACATCACAAAAGGAAATTGCTATCTATTATTATGTAGTATCTGTCAAATTAAAAGCTAGAACTGTCAAAATGAAAGCCGGAAATTTCATCGATATGGAGCTGTGGTCTGAATGAGGTTACGTGACATGTGGATTGTCCAGTAATTTGACTTCGAGTTCAGGGAGGTGGAGTCCAGGAACTCGGGAATCCAACTTGGGAATTCTACCTTTACCAGGGTGATGAGACGACATGATGGAGTACATGCAAAAATCTGAATATGTAGAGAAGAAAATAGAAATCTACATCAGAAGTTCTTTATTTTATGTTATTATGTCAATCAAATTTTTAAGTTTTTTAAATTGTAGTGTTAAGAGGGTGTGAAGTTTTTTTAAATTATAGTGTCAAGAGGGTGTGTTGAAGGTTAACACTTACAATTAGTTTGTAAGTAAACGGTTATGTTATGGTTGTGATAAATTATAGTTATATAATCGTTATTCAATGTATTGTAATGAAATAAATAAGTGCTAGCTTCAGTATGAAAGCAGCACCCTCCAATTAATAAAATTACTTGTTTAGTTTTTCCTATTTCTTTATAATCTTGGTGCCCATGATTTCTTATAGTGAAAAGTTCTGCCATGATAACACCGGTGAAGTCATAAGAAGTCCATCCAAGGGAAGCCAGTGAAAAATTCTGCCATGATAACACCCATCGCCGAGATATCAATGGTGAAGTCATAAGAAGTCGATCCAAGAAGAAGTTTTGGAGCTCGATATGGGCTTGTCCCCACATACTATTCTAGTGGTTCATTAATGGTCTTTTCCAGACCAAAATCAACAATTTTAATAGTGTTTCGCTTCACTAAGAAGTTTTTTGGCTTCAGGTCACTGTGACAAAATCCTTTATTGTGCATGTGCATAAGCCCTGTCAAAATTTGGAAGCAAAAGTTGGACACTTCTTGCTCTGAGAATGCATCTATCTCTTTTCATGAGCTTCCCTAAATGGAAGTGTATTAATTGAAATACCAAATACAATGTGGTGTCGTCCAATATGATATTGTTCATACAAAGAATGTTTGGATGGGACAAATTCAGTAAACATTTGACCTTTGCATTAGATCCATCTTAAACGGATTTAGAGGGATCCAATTTGTTTAGGTGTAAGTTATTTTTATTTTAAATTTTTAAATGATTATAAAAAATTGCACCATAAACATTTTGATTATTTTAGTATTTGGTAAATCCTGGTTTAACATGGACCTTTTAATTACTTTTCATTTAGTTTTATTATTGTGTTTTTATTATTTGATAAATTAGGCGACATGTTTTTCTTTATATTCTCTTTTGTTTTGGTAGATTTGTTGGTGTAATGCTAGATTAAACACCCATTGATCTCATCAGTCATTATTTTATAAGTAATTAAAAATGAAATAAAATAAAAAGGCTAGAATCTTTGAAGAAGGTTGAATATCTTTTAAAAAAGATTTTAATCATTAATGGTAATCCACAATATATATTTTTTTATTTTTTTATTTACGGCTTAACAAACATATAATAGTGATGGGTGTTTAGAAAAACCTTCTGTGACCATATTAATTAAATTGACATAAAAAATGTTTTATTTAAATATAAAATTCTCAAAAAAAGTGAGAAGAAATCACAACTTAGTTAATTAACTAGGGCATCATCTATTGCCTACACCACTACACTTAAGGTTAGTGAACATTTTTACCGTTACAACGTGTAACAAGATTATAATATAGCACATAGATATAATTCTATATGCATATTTACTTGGGCACCTTTACAATAAGTAGCTTGCTAAAGACTACTAGGTTGAGGGAAATTCTACATCTTTGGGGTTAGTTTGGATGTGATATGTTCATATGGCTAAACAATTGACTTGGATCCATCTACATCATTTTATCATATTTTTTGTCTTTTGTGAATTAGTCTATACCTTGTGGGTCTAAAACCCTAATTTTAAATTATTTGATGTTTCATTAAGGTAGGCTCTAAACACTAAAAAATACTAGTACACCTTATATAAATAGAGGTTCCTAGATCTCATTTATAAACAAGGAAAGGTTTCAAATTGTTTCTAGGAAAGGTTTAAAATTGTTTATTTTGAAAAATATATTTGATAATATAGTTGTTAGCACCTCTCTTCCAACCCACTTGGAATAAAAAATTATGGAACATTTAATATTATTAGTGAAATAAATATTTTTATTTGTTATGATTAATAAATGGAGAAATTGGCCCACTAGTTCGAATTAGTGGATAAGATTGGAGGAATTACTTGGAATAGAAGTCAAGTAAGCACTCACAAAGTGTCCTCACACACATAACTTTATTAATGAAGAAGGAAAATAATTACATTATAGAGATGTGAGGGCTAAGTCTTGAAAGATTACCTCACATGGAAAACTCAATGGATTTAAATATCCAAAGAGTAACAACTAATTTACCGTCACTGAAACTAACTTAGGGAAACCTCACATAATCACGTGAGTGTGTAGATCCATTTTACACTTATTAAACTAAACTTCTAAACATAACATTTTGGATCATAATTCCTAACAATCCCCCCTTTGATCCAAAAATTCTTTTGAACAAATGCCAAGTTCATTTCTAAACTTATCAAATTTGACCCTTCCAAGAGATTGTAAAAATATCTACAGTTTGATCTTCTAATGGACAATACTTTGGCTTGATGATTTGTTTGACGATGAGAGCCCGAATGTAATGATACTTAGTATCCACATGCTTAGTCTTTGAATGAAAAAAATGATTTTTGGCTAACTTGATTGCTGACTTATTATCAATAAATAATGAAGTTGCTTCTTTCTGATCAACTTTGAGGTCTTGAAAAATCCTTCTTAACCAAACTATCTCACAAGCGGCTTCCCAAGCTGAAATATATTATGCTTCTGCCGTAGAATTCGTAATTGTAACCTGCATTTTACAACTACATGCCACTGCAGCTAATCCCATATTCATTAACTAACCTGAAGTAGATTCCCTGTCATCAACATCTCTAGAAAAATCCGCATCTGAATAGCCAACAAGCTTGAAATTTTTATTTCTTTTAAACTCAAGTCCAAAATCCTTTGTTCCTTGAAGATACCTTAACACCCTTTTTCCTGCATTCCAATGACTTTCTCTAGGTTCCTGCATATATCTGGAAAGTATGCTAACTGCATAAAATAGATCATGAAGAGTATTCATCAAGTAAATGAAACATCCAGTTAACTGTCGATATCCAGTACAATTTACAAGTACCCCCCTTCAAACTTAGAAAGTTTTAAATTTTGCTCCATGGGATTAATCGCTACTTTACATTCCTCCATTCCAAACTTTTCAATAATCCATAAATGTACTTAGCTTGAGAAATAAATATGCTTTCTTCCCGCTGCTTTACTTCAACTCCAAGATAGTAATGAAGTAGTCCCAAGTCTGTCATTTCAAAACCTGTTTGAAGTTCTTGCTTAACCTGAAATATATGATCATTATTGTTACTTGTTATGAGAAAATCATCAACATACATAACCAAGATGAATAAGTTGTTTTCCTGGATTCGAACATACAAAGTATCATCTGACTCACTACGAAGAAAACCAACTTTCTGTAGGTAGGAGTCCATTTTTGCATACCAAGCTCTGGGAGCCTATTTCAATCCATACAATGCATTTACAAACTTGATTTTATTTCCATGGAACCTCAAAACTAGGAGGTTGATTCATATAAACATCCTCTTTCAAATCACTATTTAGAAATGCACCTTTTACATCCATTTGATGCACTTTCCATCTATTTTGTGCAGCTAAAGCTAGCACAATCCTGACAGTATTCCATTTCGCTGTTGGAGAAAACGTTTCTTCATAATCAATCCCTTAAGTTCTGAGCAAAACCATTTGACACCAATCTTGCCTTATATTTATCAATATCTCCATTTTCTTTGTACTTAATTCTGTAAACCAACTTACAACCAATGGGTTTAACATCATGTGGACAATCAAAAAATTTCCAAATCTGGTTCTTCATTACTGCATCATACTCACTTTGCATAGCCATTTTCCATTCATCATATTCAACTGCTTCATTAAGAGTAGATGGTTCAACAACTAAAAGAGTAAAATTTTCTAAATCCATATTAGAACTCCTTGTACCTGTTTTTCCTTTTTCATCAAACTTAACATCCTAAAGTAACTTAGTTGCCTGTTTTGGTTGCTTCTTTTCAATGTTAAATTGATTTGAATCATCCAAGTTAACTTGTGAAGAATTCAAAGTATCTTCAACCTGTTCGTCATCCTGTACTTCTGATGTGAAATCAAACCATTGTTCATTCCTTGTCTTATTTAAGTGTTGCATATTTATTTGTTCCTTAGTTACTTTTTCCTCTAAGTGACTAAGTTTTTTTTCAACCTCTTCTACACTTAAACTTTTTGTTTCATCAAAAATCACATCCCTGGTGACAATAAACTTTCCATCTCACAGAAGCCTATACCCCTTTTTCTCATCGAAATAACCAATCAACATGCACTTATCACTTCTAGACTCTAACTTCTTTCACTTTTCTTTTGGGACAAGTGCATAAAAAACTGAACCAAAAACTCTCAAATGTTTGACCATATGTTTGAATCCATAACAAGCCTCAAAAGGAGTTATTCCATCAAGTGATGATGAAGGAGATTGATTCCTCAAATAAACTGTTGTATGAACTGCTTCAACCCAATAACATGAATTCAACCCTTTGTAAAATAACATTGCTCTAGCCATGCCCAATAAATTCTGATTCATCCTTTCTGATACTCCATTTTTTTATGGAGTATAAAAGTTGGTCAACTGTCTTTTAATCCCTTTTTTCTTGACAATAAGTCAAAAAATGATTTGATGTAAACTCACCACCATTATTAGTTCTTAAAGTAGCAATCTTTTCCTTCTTTGTTTTTTCAACCAAATTTTGAAATAACTAAAACTTTTCAAACACTTCTTATTTTTCCTTCAAGAAATATACNTCAATAAACAACAAAAAATATTTACAACCACCAAGTGAAGTTTCCAAAGGACCACAAACATCACTATGAACAAGTTGTAATCTCCTTGTTGCTCTCCAAGTTATTTTTGAAAAAGCTATCCTTCTCTGTTTCCCATAAATGTAAGCTTCACACTTTGCATTTTCCTTCCAAAAAGTAGGAAACCCCTTTACCATTCCTTGTATTTGAAGCTGTACAAGACTATCAAAATTCAAGTGCCCAAAACGAATGTGCCACAATCTGATAGGTGAAACATCAGTTTGAACTAAACCTGCAAAATTCCTTCAAATGTTCCTTTGATCTAGGAATGATTGTTCCCTTCATCCTAAGAAGCTTTCCATCTTCATAACTTGTCATAACTGTTTTGTATGCATCCTTTTTTGAATTAACAAAAAGAATACCATATTCCATTACAATTTGATGTCCTAATTGGTGAATGACAACTAAAGACAATAAATTTTTCTTAAATGTAGGCACATACCAGACATTAGAAATCAATCTTTCTCCAATTCCTGGCAAGTCAACCTTGACTGTTCCTTTTCCCTGTGGAAAATGAATAGAATCATCTGCAAGAAAGATTGAATTTAAATGACAATATTCAGAACTCCAGAAGAAATCTTTCATGTGTGTTATATGCTGAGTAGCCCCTGTATCCATAATCCAAGCATCTTCAAAATCATTTTTGAAACAATAAGAAGACTGGACAAAATTCGCTGATTCCAACTCATGAACTTGAACAAAATCCATTGATTCTGATTGTCCAAGAGCTGTAAAAACATATTCACAATTTTCACTATCATCTGCATGAGCATAATGTGCCGTTGATGAAGATTCTTTAGATTCTCTTTCTTTTAGAATTTTTTCAAATGAAACTCTACAATTTGAGGCATAATGTCCAACTCTATTACAACGAAAACATGTGACCTGTTTATTACATCTTCCTCTTCGAGAGACTTGTTGGTTTTCTAAACCTCTTCCTCTTCCAGAAAACTATGATTGTGTACTTTCTGATTCTTTAGAACCTCTTCCTTGATTTCTTCCTCTTCCTCTTCCGCAGCCTCTTCCTCTTCCAAAACCCTGACCATGACCTCTATTTGGATTTTGAAAAGCTTTCTGATCATTGTTCTTTTGATGATTACCTAAAGATTGTTTGCTAGTACTTGCAACCAAAACATCTTCTCCTGCTTACTTTGTTTTACCAAAAGTTTTGTCATGTGTGGCAAGTAATTCACTTAGTGCGTCAAAAGAAATTTTATAAAATTTATTTGTAATCTATAAAGTTTCCAAAATATGGTTATATGTCTCAAGCAATCCTACGATCAAAATGGTCACCATCATGCTGTCCTCAATTTTAGCAAAACTAGCTCTTGAAATTTCTTGTTTGATATTTTTCAATCTAGAAATGTACTCCATGACATCACCTCCTGTAGACATTTTTTGTTGAAACAACTCCAATTGAAGATCGATTTTCTTAGCTTCACTTTGAGAATCAAATAAATATTTCAATGTCTTCCAAGCTGACCACGCATCAAAACTATTTTCAATATGCCCAAAAATATCATCAGAAACAGTACTATGAATCAATGCAAAGGCCTTTTCATCTTTTAGTTCCCACTTTGCAAGCTGATCCGCAATAGTTGGTTTGGTAGGCTAAGCATTATAGACACACTTCCACAATTCATTGTAAATAAGATCGCTTTGAATATGACGACTCCAAACTTTATAATTTTTCGATCCTTCAAACTTGTGAGATTCATTAAAAAGACTTACAAATCTAGACATTGTAAAAAAAATAAACACCTTATAACTCCAAAATATGTGTATTATGCAAACCTTATATCTCCAAGAATTAAAAAAAGAAAGCACCTTATGTCACCAGAATAAACAATCAACTTATATCACCAATAGAAGATTTTATGCAAAAATATCACCACCAACATGAAAGCAAAATTACTCATCATCAAAAGTCACCATGAAAGAAATACTGTAAGAAACACCACACACCATGCAAAAGAGAGCTATAGGGGCTTGGCCTTGACCCACTTATAGCCTAAAGAAAAGAATTTGATAGAGCTTCACTTTGCTCTAATCAAACCTTCAGTGAAAATACAAGTACTCCTTATGATGCCAACAATGCTCCTTATTACTCCAATGCCCAATAAAAAAATTCACCTTATCACTCCAAAAAATAACAAATCTTTATACGTGCATTGGAGAGATACAAGATTGTTGAGTGGGAGGTCACAAGTTCTAGTCCCATCAACTCCAAAAATAGCCTTTGTTATTTTTTTAAGTTTTATTTCTCCACTTTTTTCTTCTTAATATAAAAAATCTCCAAAAAATAAAAATGAATAATAAATTACCTTATCTCTCCAAAACAACTTATTCACTTTACAAAATATTACATAAATTTTGAATTAAATGAAAAGTGAAAAAATTATACAAGATTGTGAACTCTTCTATCTCTACGCTGGAGTTTTGTTGGTTCTTTTCAACGTTGGTTTTCTCTCTTCAATGGCTTCTAGTTTTCTCTCTTCAATGCATGCTGGTTTTCTCTCTTCAACACTGGTTTTCTCTCTTCAATGCCTGCTGGTTTTCTCTTCAATGCCTGCTGGTTTTCTCTCTTCAACGCTAGTTTTCTCTCTTCAATGCCTGCTGGTTTTCTCTCTTAAATGCTTGTTGGTTTTCTCTCTTCAATGTTGGTTTTCTCTCGTCAATGCCTGTTGGTTTTCTCTCTTCAATGCTTGCTCTGAAATGGTGAACTCTTTCTCTTCAACGCCTCCTCCAAAACATTGTTGAGTTATGTCGGTGTATCTATCTCTCTCAGTGAGCGAGTGCAATAAGAATGATTTTTTTTTATTTAAAAAAAACAACAAATTATATGTGTCTTCTTTTTTTGTTTTTAAAAAAAATTCTCTTCCACAAGATTTTAAATAACCTTGCCTTCCAAAAATACAATATTTTACTCTCTCCAAGTAAAAATGAAAAAACTAAGCCAATAAAAAAATCTTTTCTGCACAGATTATTTTTTAGCCAAAAATAATAGGAATCATTAACTTACTGTTAATATTTCTCTATTCCAAAACTTTGAAGGTCACCTTCTTCAAACAACCTTTAGCACCTTCCAACGAGGTTCCAACCAGACCAAGCTTCAACTACGTGCTCTGATACCACTTTGACAAAGTGTCCTCAGACACATAACTTTATTAATGAAGAAGGAAAATAATTACATCATAGAGATGTGAGGGCTATGTCCCGAAATATTACCTCACATGGAAAACTCGATGGATTTAAATATCCAAAGAGTAATAACTAATTTACCATTACTGAAACTAACTTAGGGACACCTCACATAATCACGTGAGTGTGTAGATGCCCTTCTACATTTATTAAACTAAACTTCTAGACATAACATTTTGGATCATAAATCCTAACAAGCACTAGAGTCCAAAATGATGCCAAAAATTATAAAATAGGAATATTTCAGGAAAAGCATCATAAATCCAGAAAGCAAAATAAAACATGAAAAGTAGGAAAGTTCAGAAAAGAAGGAAAGTCAGAAAAAGAGGAAAAATAAGGAAATCCAAAGAAAAGCAAACCAAAGCAAGGAAAGTATGTCCGATCATGGGTGAACTATTCTTAGAGGTCACCAATCCAAGTAACGTTCTCAATAGGTCAACATTAATTCTATAAAATAACTATTCCAACTCCCTTTCACATTTTTTTGGCTAGTTTGAGAAATTTTATGAATGCATTTGTGCATTTGAGAATTGGAAGATGTGCCCCAGTTTTCTATGAGAGGATAATGGAATTCAACCATTTTCATTGATTTTATTTGTATGTCCTACAGCTGATCAAGTCAAATTTGAAGATCAGAAAAATCATCATCCATTCCAGAGATCGAATCTCCAAGCTTCATGTGGATTTCTAGAGATATCTTTTGGTGTAGAAGAAGATATATTTTTCCATCATGCTTTGAGATGTATTTTGGCCTATTTCTTATGTAATAATAGAGTACTAAAGCTGATCAGGTTGAAGAGAAAGTTCAGAATCATCATCACCAAGTTCAAAGATCAAATCCTCCCTCCTATTCTATAGCTAGTTTCCTATATGAAAGAGGAGAGATTCTTCCACCATTCTATGAGATTAATCTTGGTCTATTTATGATTTAATAACAGATTATTTAATTTTATGATATCAGTCACTTCAATACAAATTACAGGACTCTGATTTCTTCTCCAATTTATGCACCCCTTCTAGATTTAGCTAGAATTTGACTAGCTTTCAATGAATGATTCATAAGTCAATGTGTAAAAGTCCAAATGAAGTCATTCTAGTTCATATATTTAGAAAATATATCACATGACATGATACAACATTTTTTTCAGAAATTATATTGCATTTGAGTATTGTTTGGGAGTCCAAAATTCGAGCTAGCCCGAGTTGTCATTTTACTAGTTATTCTACAATACTTGCTCATATATCTTTGTAACTCTCTAGAATGATTTATTATTGTTTAATTACTATTATTAAATGGTATTTAACCTATATAATCCCAAAAAAACCCATACACATTCTCCATTTAATTACCTCACCCATACTGTTCTGTATATGCTAAGTAACCCTTAATCTTCCTTGTGACTGGCCATACTTGTTTAAAACCTGAATATACTTTTCTATACATGTTTGATAACTTTATTACCATTCCAAATCATTTTTCCAAAGCCTCTTGTTGTGGATATGAGAAAAGTGCTTCCTAGTTTCACGGTTAAGTGACCGAGCAGCATGGAAGTAGGTTTCCGCAGAGCGGACTCTGAAACCTCAATGGTCCCTGATATAAATGTGTGTTAGGGAAGACACTCTATCATTCCTATTCTTTCCTTTATTTCTTCCCTCTTCTCGCTTCCTTGTGACCAAAAGTATCTGTCATTTTTCCCTTATCCGCTTAGCTTCCAAAAGTAGACTAATTGTTTGCAAGTTTTATTTTAAAACGTTAAGCTAATTTGGAGAAATTTAATATTTTGACCTGAATATAAGATCAAGGATATTACACTTTTCATATTCATACTTAGTCATGATGGCCTTGTTCTTAGAGGATATCCTTATCTCTAAAATTCCATCAAACTTGTGAATGGAATGGCTTTGTTACGCAGCTTGATCCTAATTGAATCAATTCCCCTTGGCCTGAGGCCATATTTGTATGTGAAAAGTATACTATCCCATTTTCAATGTCATTCAATTCTTTAAAGCAATATTTTATAAAAGTCAAATGAGATGTTTCGCCAATATCAAGCATCCACCAATATTTGTGAGATGAATGAGAAGTTATTCGTTAATAACAATATTACAATGTGAAACTATATAATGAGTTGAATCAGGGACTTTACAAGCCTTTTGATTCTTATTTTTGTCTTCTTTATTATGAGTGTGCCTTCCTTTGATGGAATGCCAAGGAGCCTAGCACTGATCCGATTCATTTCCATCCTTTCAATAGTTCTTTCACTTCATATTTGATATTTTGCTTTATTTGTTCCTTCCTCCTCTTCCTTTGAAATTTCTTCTTCCTCATCCTCCTTTGTTGATATCTACCTTCGAAGGGTCTTTGGGTTGATTTTTTGTTTTCTGAACAAAGCAAAGGGATTCTATAGTAGGATTGGTTTATTTCTTTGCAAAGGATATCTCTGTGTCTGCAATCTTTTCTGCGAGGGCGTTAGAGGTTAGGTCTTTGCAATTGTTGTTTGCTTGCATGGACTAATGTCACATGCCCCAATTTTGCAAAAAGAAAAACAATATTATTTTATTTGATTTTATTCAAAGACAATATGTTAAATTTTATGCCAAGTTGCAAATGATGACTCAGCAGAGTCAAGGATATTGAATGTAATTCTGAATATTTTAATTATAAATAAATAAAAGTGGAGACAACAGCTTAGGAGAGTTGTTAAAAGAGTGTTTACTAGTCAAGTTTATAGAGGAGACTGGGTGGAGAGAAAATAGACATATGGCATCATCCTCAAACAATTTCAACTGTTGGAGGTGTAAACCTCCCTACATTTGGGTTCATGATCCCCCAAGAAAGTGGGATCAGAGTAGGTGGCTCAATTAATGACAACTAACCCAAAAGACCTAGGAAATCCTTATAAAAATGCCCATTAAAGAGAGCTGAGGGTGTTCATTCTAGAGATGTGATCATTCAGGTGAATGAACTTCAGAGAATTCAATGGCAAGGGAATTTGTGGAAAGAGTTTGAGGGGTTAATCTGCTGAGTGATCTAGTGCATCTTTTCAGCTGAAGGATCTTACTGCTTAGTGCAGAATCATTACTGAGTCATTGGACTAGTCTATTGTTTGTTTGCTCCACCAGATCTCAACCAAGGAGACCAGGAATAGGCTCGGGGGTCCTGAGGAGATGCTGTTGGACCACTCTCCAAGAGTTGGTAGGGAGGAATGGCCTTCTAACGCTGTTGTTGTCCAACTTAATCAGGTTCTATAGTCTTTTTGTTTTACTGTGTTAGATGGTTAAATGTGAGTCTAACTGATTAATGAATGTTAAATGTCTAGTTGTGAACTGTTAGAGTTAGTAATCTTTTAGTTTATTGAAAGAATGAATTTGAAATAGATGGAAAATATTTCTAACCTGTGTTTTTCCACATCTTGGAGGACCAAACCATACTCCAGCACAGGCGGTGTATTTAAATTCAGATGAAGGAAATGAGAAGAAACTAAAATGAACATATTTAAATGCATTTCATAATAGCAAAGTAATGTATTGCAGTATTTAGGAATTTAACCCGGTTATCGGTGTTCTTTGTATATGTAAATGTACTGACAATAAAATAGCAGTATTCCACTATAGGTGGAAGGATTATTAGGTTAAGAGGATATACTAATAGTTAATATGTCATGTTTATACAGAGTACTTATACTTGTTACTAAACTTAAAATATGCAGTAAGGTAAGTAGTGTTATGTTGATTACATATTTTCTTATATTTATTTAATAAGCAGTTCCTTAAACATTGAACGAAATGAAGTTAAACTATTTTTGTTGCATTCAGTTCATTGGAGGTATAACCACTAATCATATAACTTATTTATTAATAATGTTAATTAAACTAAGTTTAAACATTTACAAATAAGCAAATAGAGTATTACTAAAAGTATTTAAATATAAAGAGTAAACTAAAACAAGTTACAAAAGTCGAATTCTGAGTAATTTCAACTTGTCAACTTAAGTAGATTAAACAATAAGAATATGATAGTAGCAAATTCATAAATGAAATACATATCTATATAAGAACTGTTTTGAAATTACTAATAGGATATTACAGGAAGAGTAACTTCAGGGTCGAAACCCTTTATTAATTTCTTTATTTTAATAACACGAAAAGAGTAAGTTATAAATCTGGTATTTAAAGCTTTAGTATTAAACAAAATTGAACTAATGAAGACTGGTTACAGTCTTTATGACAATATATATATATATATATATATATATATATATATATAGAAGCAATTCAAGAAATTTCATTGTAATAATAATAACTTAAGAATTATATGTTTTTACAAGTAACAAAAACTAATTAGATAAATTAAAAAGGAATTATTCAAAACCATGGTTTCATAAAGGAAACCCTAGCTCGAAATTTCTGAGCTTGTAGGTAAAACAATATTATATTTTGACTAAGTGACAGTCATCAAGCCACTAATAATATTTTCACTCAAACAAATAAAACACAATAAAATTATTATTACACAATCAAATAGGGTACAAACCCTAAGTTCACAGAGTCATATTAATAGCTTAAAGATAGACTCAGTCCGATCTCAAGGAAAACCCTTATGCCTTTAAAAGAGAATTGTATATTACTTAACAGGCCAAGAAGGCTTAACTTAAATAGAGTTTATAAACCAGCTTAAAGACGGTGCATCCATAATGTAATATGGGGTTTTAAAAACAAAAGACATCATACCGAGTATCAAATTTGGTAAAAACACAAGGATAAGCATTTACAAGTCACAACTTGATCTGGAGTTACCCTGTTGTAAGCAAGGGTTTAAAACCAAAAACCAAAAGTAATTGATTGAAGGACAACAACCCAAGACTGGGTAGAAACCTACGTAGTAACTTATTACAACTGTAACTTCCCCCTAAGGTCTGCACAAGTGAGAGAGCCATTTGGTAACCAAGGCTTACTCGTAAACTGTACACTGATCCAATTGCGAAGAGTTTCCTTCCAAAGGTTTTGCGTACTATCACCTGCAAAGTGGAAAGAAAAAGATAATAAAAAACCTTTACATAAAACTAAAACAATAACAATGCATACCTGTAACGTGGAAAACTGAGGTCAGCAAGGAGACAGATGACACCTCGAGCACAACAACTATCATGTTCACCTAAGAAGGGGCGGCTGAGTGTGAGTTTCATCTACATCGACAACTAGAGTAAGACCAAGCCAAGGTAGTGGCCAAAACCATGACTTCAACATTATAACTATCAACTATGTAAAAAAAAACCCTCATCCACAACAATGTGTTTGCAGAAAAATATTCATTCACGAGCTATGTCTCTTAGCTCTCACTCTAAACAATGTCTCTTCAAAGATAATGCATAGACAGTGGAGCTAGAGGCAAGCAACTGTGAGCCCTCAATGGATGCATTAAACCCCAAACCATGCAAATACCGAAACCGTCGCTGAAGCAATGAAGTTTAGGGTTGAAAGGTAAGGATTTTAAATCACGATTTGTATGGCGAGAAGAGATCCACGTATACCTAAATCTTTTCACTTCATAGTGGGTTCTTTTATATAGTCACCACTGCATTCAGTCGAACCCAGTAATTGATAATCAATTACTTTATGCATGTAATGATATTATATTATAACATAAAGTCAATACCATATCATTGCCAAACAAGTCAATCCTCGACTTTCAAAACAAAGTGTTATACCAACATTTAAATATAATGTTTAACCTTATAAATAGCTTGGGTAAAGAGCCTAGTTGGATATGAATTCAGTTCCCTTATTTCTCAAAGGCTTTGTTTATGAATTCAATGCCAATATGTTGATGTATTTGTAACTTCGGAATGTATTCATCTATGTATCTTATGTATTGTAACTCGATGTTTATTATGGGATGTATCTATTACGTAATTGAGTCATGTTGTCATGCTCTGATGTTCCGATCGGGAAAATCAATAATGTAAACAAGTCATGTCAAGTCATAGTGGGTAACCCTCCAATTGTCTAAGGGTTAAAGTCCCTGTAGTTTCGGGGCACTAGGGTTATTAGACTCTCCTAGTAGAGGTCATCCCTAGTAGGGTTTTAGTCATGTTGAGATTAGTATAAATAGAGACCCGGGGTCTCTATTTAGAGCACATCACTCACACACTCAAGTGTAGTGCTTAGTTGAGGAAGGAGAAGACACTGGGGCTATACAAGAAGAAGATTACTGCTGTCGGGAGTGCATCTTACTATTTTGGGGTTTTACATCTTGTGTTGATCTATCTCTAAGGAAGTTGCGGGGTTTTCTCCATTTATGGTTTCCCCGATGAAAAACACTGTGTTCATTATCTCTTGTGTTTGATTGCTATACTTGTTGTTCTCTCAGTAAATATCCAAACATAATGCTAGCTTAATGTTGAAAAACTAACATGCTATCAGAGCTAACCTGAGAAGAAGACACTGTGCAGCTACATGAACTAGGGATTCCTAGTTTGTGGATATTCATCCACAGATTCTCTGCAAAAGTAAGGTGGAATAACTCTTGTCCTTAGGGTGCATCTTTCTGTTGAAGCAGAATCCAATTCTGAGGTTTTTCAGTTTTGGACCTCTCACTACTATCAGAAATTATGGCTTTTCACAGAAGAAGAATTTTTCAGTGAGCCCAGTCCTGGATTGATCTCATCCCCAAAATCAAAGTTAGGGAAAAAACCCTAATTTGCTCGTGAACCAGCTCTACAGAATTTTAGCTCAAGTTTCAGATCCGACATCTTGAACCTGGTAAGATCTAAAATCTTTTGTATTTCCATTTGAGGTTCTCAGTTAGGATGTCTCATCATACCAAGCTTGAAGAAAAGCTTGAGGGAGCTAATAACTTCTGAGCTTGGAAGTATAGGATCTCCCTGGTCCTGGAAGAAAATGAGTAAGAATCCTATATCCATGAGGAGGTTCCAATTGCAGAGGGAGATGAGGCAAAGGCCTTACATAAGAATAAGATGGTTATGGAAAATAGGATCATTGCTGATTCTATCAAGGCTCACCTTATCCCACATGTGTCCTCTCTCAAGACACCTAAAGCTATGTTTGATGCCCTAATGAAAGTGTTTGAAGGGAAGAACATAAACTGGAAGATGACCTTGAGAAACCAACTGAAGAATGTGAATATTCAGAATTTAGAAACAATCCAGTCTTACTTCACAAGAGTTTCTTAGATCAAAGAGAAACTAGAAGCAGTTGATGAAGAAGTGGAAAATGCAGATATTGTAATGAATACCTTGAATGTCCTTCCTAGGTCATGGGATTCTTTCATCCAAGGAATCTGTGCTAGAAAGAAGTTAGTCAAGTTCAGCAGACTATGGGAAGAGTGTTCTCAAGAATAAGCTCGGAGAGCAGCTCGAGAAGAGAAGACGGGAAGTGAAGGCCAAGCTCTCATGGTACACTCCAAGTCTCACTCCAAGTCAAACAAAAGAAGACCTCATAGCTCCAGAGGTAAGCACTCTCACAAATATAACACTAGAAAATATGTATCTAGGATAATATGCTATACATGTGATGAAGCAGGACACTATGCAAGGAATTGTCCTAACAAAAAGAAGATAATGAAGAAGAGCAACAAAAGAAGACATCATGCTCATGCTGCTGAGGATGATGAACCATCCAAGAAGAGATCCAGATATGAAAGTGAAGATTCTTCAAGCGAGGATGAATATGTTCTAATATCCGCTCTCACAAGTAACATTACTCATGGAAGTGATGATTGGCTTATAAACAGTGGGGCTTCCAAACATATGATTGGATTCAAGGAATCCTTTGTGATACTATTAGAACATGAATCACCTCACAAGGTAAAGCTAGGAGATGACTACCAATATCCAATAAAAGGTAGTGGAGAATCTTCCTATAAATTAGACTCTGGAAAATCTCTAACAATGAAAGAAGTATTGTTTGTGCCAAGACTCAAGAAGAACCTTCTCTCCATGTCAGCATTAGATGCAAAAGGAATGCTGGTTGCATTCATAGATGGTTAAGTCATCATATGGCCAAAAGGAAATACTATCGATGATGTGGTAGTGATTGGAGAACAAGAAGGAGGATTGTACAAATTAAAGGGCGATCCAGAACAAGCCTTGGTCCATGACACAGTAGAGCTAAGTGAACTTTGGCATAGAAGGCTTGCACATGTGCATTATAGAGCACTACCTATTGCAAGCAAAGCTGTCAAAGGTCTTCCAGAAATCCAAGCAAAACATGATGGGGTCTGCAAAGGAGGTGCGAAAGGAAAGAATATAAAGAAGACATTTCCAAGCAGTGAAAGCAAAGCAAAAGGAATCTTGGAAATCAACCACTCCAATGTATGCAGTCCTATGTCATCAAACTCTCTAAGTGGGTATGCATATTATGTTTCTTTTATTGATGACTTTTCTAGGAAGACATGGGTTTACTTCATGAAGAACAAAGACGAAGTATTCAGTAAGTTCAAGGAATTCAAAGCCTTGATCGAGAACCATACTGAAAAGAAGATCAATACCATTCGATCAGATAATGGCAGAGAATTCACTTCAAATGAATTCAAAGAGCTATGCAAAGAATCAGGGATTAAGAGGGAGTTGTCCACTCCTTATAATCCACAACATAATGGGATTGCGGAACGAAAGAACAGAACTATCATGGAAGCTACAAAGGAAATGCTTCATGATCAAGACCTTCCTATGCATCTTTGGATGGAAGCTTCCAAAACAACGGTGTATGTACAGAACCGTACTCCACATAGAGTACTTGAGAACAAGACTCCTAAAGAAGTCTTCTTCGGAAAGAAACCATAAGTTAGCCATGTTAGAAGGTTCGGTTGTCCTATGTACATCCACATTTCAAAAGAGAAGAGGACTAAATTAGATCCTTCAGGAAAGAAGGGTATATTTGTGGGATACTCTGAAAGCTCGAAGGCTTACATAATATATTTCCTAGGATACAAGAAGATTGGCATCAGCAGGGATGTGACATTTGATGAAGACACAACTTACAACAAATCCAGAAAGAGACCTGCTGAAAAACCTGAAGAAGCAAAAGCACCCAGAATTCATGATACAACCATGAATGAAGAAATTAGAGAATAAGATCAAGAATTTGAAGAACCACAAAGACCTATAGATCCACCTCTGGAGAAGAATTCTCATAAGAGGAAACTTGCTTGGGTACAAGAACTTATCCAAGATGCAGAAAGATATGGGGCTCCAGAAGAGAATCACAGAGAAAGAAAGAGGACCAGATCCTGTTCCGGGTATGTAGCTTTACTATGTGATTTCATTGATAAAGAACCTTCCAGTTATGAAGAAGCGGCAGAATGGAAAGAATGGAAGGATGCTATGATCAAAGAGTACCAATTGATCATGAAGAATGATGTTTGGGATGTTGTCCCAAGACCAGACGAGAATTCAATTGTAACTTCCAAATGGATCTACAAGATCAAACATGCTACAAAAGGTAGCATTGAAAGATATAAGGCAAGATTTGTAGCTCAGGGTTTCTCTCAAAAAGAGGGAATAGACTATGAAAAAACCTTTGCACCTGTAGCTAGATACACTTCCATCAGATCAGTACTTGCTCTGGCTGCAGTGATGAAATGGAAGATACAGCAAGTGGATGCCAAGACTACTTTCTTGAATGTTGTAGTAGAAGAGGAAGTGTATGTATAACATCCACTTGGATTTGAGACACATGACAGGGAGTCTCATGTATGTAGATTGAAGAAAGCCCTATACGGTTTGAAACAGGCACCCAGGACATGGTACGGTAGAATTGATAGCTTTCTATCCAGTTTGGGTAATTAGAGGAAATTTGGGGTCTAAAATGGGCCTTATAAGAAAATGCGCCAACAACAGATTTTGTGAGTTGGAATTCAATAACGAATAGAATTTCAATAAAATGAGTCAACCATAATGGTTGAATTGACATATTTGTCATAAAAGAACACTAGTTTTTTTGTTTGTATTTTCGACATATCTCCCTGTGTTTTTACTCAAATTTCAGGAAAGAGATCTCGTTGGATGTGGAATTTAATTCCACATCCAACGAGTACCTACACTACATACTTTTGGAAGACCCCACTACCCCAAAAACAAGAAATTCATGAAAAGAACGTGATGATGATGTCATCATCACATTTTTTCATGAATTTCTTGGTTTTGGGGTAGAGGGGCCCATCAAAAGTATGTAGTGCGGGTACTCATTGGATGTGGAATTAAATTTCGTATCCAACGAGCTCTCCCGCTCAGAATTTGAGTAAAAACACAAGGATATATGTCAAAAATACGAACAAAAAAAGTAGTTTTTTTCATTCTTCCTCCAATATTAATAACTATTATTTTATTATTTTAACTACTATTTTATTATTTTAACTATTATTTTATCATTTTCCTTAGGAGGGCCATTTTAAACCTCAAATTTCCTCTGATGTTTACCAAGAGTAAAGAAGATTCCAACCTTTACTACAAGGTTGAAGAAGGCAACCCAGTGATGCTTTTACTATATGTAGATGATCTATTTGTGACAGGTATGGATGGGTTGATTACTGATACGAAGATAAAGCTTGCAGTCGAGTTCGAGATGAAGGAATTGGGGGTATGATGCATTATTTTCTAGGTATGGAGGTGTGGCAGAGTGCGGATGGAATCTTCCTTGGACAAGGGAAGTATGCAGTAGAGATCCTGAAGAGGTTTGGGATGATGGATTACAAGAATATGGCCACACCTATGGCATCGAACCTGAAGCTGTTGAGTGATGCTTCATCAGATTCGGTTGATGCTACGATGTATCGTCAGATGATTGGATAATTGATGTACCTGGTGAACATGAGACTAGACATTTGATTTGCTGTGAAGACCTTGAGCTAGTTCTTGGCAGATCCAAGAAATGTTGACTTTATTGTTGCAAAGCATATTCTGAGGTACCTAAGGGGTACAGTTGATTATGGGATCAAGTACGATGTGAATCAGAAAATTAACTTGGAGGGTTATGTTGATTTAGATTGGGCAGACAGTGCCATCGATAGGAAGAACACTTCAGGGTGTTTCTTCAGTATGGGATCAGGTATGATCTCCTGGTTTAGCAGGAAGCAATCCTATGTGGCACTGAGTACAACTAAAGCAGAGTATGTCGCAGCTTGTTTAGCTAGTTGTGAGGCAGTATGGCTGTGGAAGATACTATCTAATTTATTTGATCTCTAGATGGATGCTACTTGTATACATTGTGACAACCAAAGTTGTGTGAAGTTGTCAGATAATCCAGTGTTCCATGACAAGTTGAAGCACATCGAGATCAAGTATCACTATATCAGGGATATTGTGCAGAGAGGAGCAGTGAAGCTCTAGTATGTTGCGGTAGAGGAACAGATAGCTGATGTGTTGATGAAGCCATTGGCCAGAGTGAAGTTTGAGTACTTCAGGGAGAAGCTTGGTGTTCTCTAGATCGAGATTTCCTCCAAGGGAAAGTGATGAGTCCCAAATCCATTCTGACGAGTGGGTCAAATGTAAGGGCTGAGCCATTCTGTCATGGTGAGAGGATTCAGTTACTTCCATGTCAGATATGAGTGCTAAGATCCAAACCCATTCTGATGAGTAGGTCAGGTGTAAGCACTGAGCCATTTTATCATGGTGAGAGGATTCAATTCCTTCCATGTCAGATGTGAGTGCTTGCCATTCTGGCGAGGGTGTAGGACTTGTTTCCAACCAGGTTAGATATAAGCGCAACTGCCATTCTCCGGGAGAATGGAGGCACCTGGTCTGTTACCAAGTAGCTTAGTTTGGGAATGGGGGCCATTCTTTCATGGTGAGAGGATTCAATTCCTTCCATGTCAAATGTGAGTGCAAGCCTTTCTGGTGAGGGTGGAGGACTTGTTGCCTTCCAAGTCATATATAAGTGTTGAAGCCTTTTCACAGATGTTAGTGATGTGATGTCCTATCATGCTGGTGAATGTGAGTGTTGGGAATTTATGATGTGATTGTAGGTTACTACATGATTAGATGTGAGTGTTTGGCATGCCTTTCTGATGAGTAGGTCAGATGTAAGTGCTGGGCGAAGACCTACCTGATGGCTAGGCATACAACCAGCATGAAAGAAGGATGGCTCTGTAGAACTTCCTATGATGAGATAGCACACATGATGATGACCAAAAAAGATCCAGTTCGAGCTATGATCCAGATCCAGTTATGATGACTCTAAGAGATCCAAATCGAGTAATGATCAAGATCCAGCAGTGATGATCCAGATCCAGTCTAGTGATGATGATCTAGATCAAGTGATGATCCAGATCTAGTGATGTTGATCCAGATCGAGAGATGATCCAAATCCAGTGATGATATCCCATGATGATCTAGATCGAGAGATGATCTGGATTTGAAGAATGAAGATGACTTGAAGACTCATAATACTAGAGATGCAGATGATGAGATGATCCAGTTGATACAGAGAAGAAGACCAGGGCTGAAAATTGTGTCGAAAGAATACCTTCCTAGTTAAGAGGAAGTGTTGATGTATTTGTAACTTTGGAATGTATTCATCTATGTATCTTATGTATTGTAAGCCGATGTTTATTCCGGGATGTATCTATTATGTAATTGAGTCATGTTGTCATGCCCCAATGTTCAGATTGGGAGAATAAATAATGTAAATAAGTCATGTCGAGTCATAGTGGGTAACCCTCTGATTGTCTAAGGGTTAAAGTCCCCGCAGTTACGGGGCACTAGGGTTATTAGACTCTCTTAGTAGAGGTCAGCCCTAGTAGGGTTTTAGTCATGTCGAGATTAGTATAAATAGAGAGATAGGGTCTATATTTAGAACACATCACTCACACACTCAGGTGTAGCGCATAGTTGAGGAAGGAGAAGACACTGGGGCTAGACAAGAAGAAGATTACTGCTGTCAGGAGTGCATCTTACTGTTTTGGGGTTTTACATCTTGTGCCGATTTGTATCTCTGAGGAAGTTGTGGGGTTTTCTCCATTTATGGTTTCCTTGATGAAAAACATTGTGTTCATTGTCTCTTGTGTTTGATTGTTGTACTTGTTGTTCTCTCAGTAAAGATCCTAACATAATGCTAGCTTAATGTTGAAAAACTAACACAATAATGTAAGTATTCTTGTAACTTTTCATAATCAAACTTGTAAGGAAAAGAGTAAGAGGTTATTATAAGCTTGAACATGTTTGAAAAATTCTTAAAATAACTTGGTATTATATTCATGAGCTATGAATGGTTAAGTCATAAGAATAAAATTAAACTAATATGGTGTATAAAGATAAAATAACACTTATACACAAAAATAGTTCCTTCACTCAAACAAAAATCTACAATACTAGATGTAGGATATAAATCTATAATTACATGATCATGGAACTCCATAATATTTGTCAAGTTCTAAGATGAACCGAAACAAGATGAAGTTAAAATTTGGAGTTAGAATAGTAAACTCTTTAGGATTGTATTGCATCTTATTCATATATTAACAAATATTAGGGTAATGTGAAATTGTCACATTATGTCGTTCATGACTATAATGGGATTTTCAACCACGATATTGACGATTTACATGTTGAGGATATCTCATAAACTATAAGCGATGTTAAGCTGATAATTAACCATGTTGAGTCCTAATTGAAACAAAATTAAGAAGAATACTTTAGTGTTATGTTCCAAAGGAATTAGGTCCATTTATATAATGATAAGCAATGCTTAATTTATTATGATGGTAATAGCAATAGACTCTTTATCTAAGAAAGAGTTATGAAATATTATCTTAAGCTCTTCTAAAACTGGAAATCAATTAGAGTAAAGTTAAAAGGAAAGTTTTTATCTACCATAAAGATCTTACTGACAATAGACAAACAATAGGGTGACATTAGTAACCTCTACAAAACAAGGATGAAGTAAAATAATATGGTTTTACAAGTAAAAGAAACATTACTTTACCTTGCAGATTCTTGGGGTATTCTAAACAGAACTTTTACTCTAGCAGTATATTCTATGCTAGGAGAAACTATATCTGATATATCACCTTAATAAACTTTTACTGGGTCAAAATTTACCTTTCAAGCCTGTAAAGATTCAGAAAATCCAGATATGTTAGCAATCGCTAAGTAAGCCCCACCTAGAAAATGACTCCTCACCTAGTTGACAATCAAACCATCAGCACAGCTAAATATTTGAATACAGATTACTCACATCACAAATCAAATTTAAACAACATTAATCTATATGTGTTAAAGTTAACGAACAATTTTATTATCTATTTCATTTCTTCTATTAGCTGCTAGTGGTTATCTAATTGCAACTGTAAACATTTTATGTTATCTCAAAATTTTAAATTTTTGTGAAGATTTGGGGTTTTGACATGTGGTATCAGAGCGCAAGGTTCAAACACTAGGCCTTGATGAATCCCAAGTAGCTTTTATGAAACAGTAAATTGAATTTTTATGCTGATGTATTTTCTTTTAAATGTCATTCAATAGAGAAATTGTTTTCTGAAGTTTATCAAACAGGTATGGAATGGCTGGAAGAATATGTAGAGGAGGAATCTCTAGTTATTGAACCAGGAATCCTACCAAGAGATCCTATACCAGAGGATTTAACTACAAATTCCTCGAAACTATTACAAACTGTAAAAGAACTAAAATATGAAATGGAGTCTGTAAAACGAGAAAATCAAAGGATTCTGAGGGCTCAGGAGGAGCTGAATCATATTTTAATAGAAAGGTTTCAAATTGAGGTTAGGGGTAGAAAAACTGAATTAGAATATACAAGTCATCAACATAAATATAAAAAGATGAAACATACTAAAGATGAAAGTACATCTTCTGAGGTGTTTGGTGAACAATGAAATTTACATTCTACTAATGATAGTAGTGATGATAATCATTACAATAAAAAGAGAAAATACAAACCATATGAGGAAATTTCTGGGGAATTCAAAAAGCTAAAACCACCAACATTCAATGGAGATACTGAGAAGGGGGAGGAAGTGGAATCCTAGTTATCCACAATGAAAAAGTACTTCCAAATATATAACTATTCTAACGAGTTAAAGGGTAGAATGGCTATCTATAACCTCTCAGGAAAGGTTGACATTTGGTGGCAGGATTTAAAGAGAGTTAAGGCAATAAAAGAGAAGAATGTAAACTGGAATACGTTTAAGAGGTATTTTAAAAAGAAATTTATGTCTGAGCAATATTATGAAGAGAGAGAAAAATAATTTTATGAGCTTAAATTAGAATCAATGAAAATGAAAGATCTAAACAGCAAGTTTTTAAGTCTACTTAGGTATGTGCCATACCTTGTAGATGAGAAACCAAAGGTATAGCGATTCCTCAGCTGTCTACCTTATCATATTAAGGACATTATTGAATATGACAATCCAAAGACCTTGGAAGAAGCTATGAGGAAAGCTAACTTCTATTTGACCAGAATCGAAAAAAGAAAAACTGGGCCAACTGGAAAGCTAAGAAAAATAATAACCAGTATGAACAAAAGAAAAAGGATTTTGTGCCCAATATAAATTCTAAAAACAATAAGGCCAGAAATTATCCTAATAATAAGAACTTCCAAGGAAATAAGAATAATTCACCCAGCAATCAGAATAATTCTAAAGGTAATGAATTTACTAATAATCATTGAAATTTTACCAAGAAATTTGAGTGCAAAGAACCTATAAAGTGCTAGGAGTGTAATGGCCCACACTATGCTTCAGTGTGTCCTAATCGAAAGAAGACTGTTAGCAACGTTCATACCATACAGGACGAGATGACCGTTGGGAAATTAGCGAGGACCATGCCCAGAATCAACACAACCTTGGAGAATTGACAAGCAAAATATCAAACTTCCATGGTGGAAGTAGAAAGTATGATAAATCAAACCCCTGTAACTATTTTGATTGATCCAGGAGCTAGTCTTAATTATATTGCACCTAAAATGGTAGAAAAATGTAAGTTACTTGTCAAAAAATTTGAAAATTCTTGGTTGGTTCAGTTAGCCACTGGTGTTAAAAGAAAGGTAACTTGTTTTGTAAAAGAATGTGCAATAGTTATGGATAATTTTGAAATTGTTTTAAAGATGAATGCATTGCCTCTTGGTTCTTATGATTTACTAATCGGGATGGACTGGTTAGAACAACATAGGTTAATTTTAAATTGTTATGTTAAAACCTTCACATGTTTGAACAGTGATGAAAAACCAGTAAATGTAAAAGGAATCCCTAGAAAAAACACCATAAGGAATATTTCTTCTCTACAGCTTAAGAGAGCTGTTAGGAAGGGATGTAAATCTTATGCAGTAATAATAACTGATGAGGAAAGTATAATTAAGAAAGATAAGTTAAAATTGGAAGACATACCAGTCTTAAGAGATTATGTTGATGTATTCCCTGAATAAATTTTGGGACTACCTCCAAAAAGGGAATTGGATTTCACCATTGAGCTGGTACCTGGTGCAATACCTAAGTCAAAACCCCCTTATCAGATGAACATACTTGAACTTAATGAATTAAAGTCTCAATTAAAAGAACTAATTGATAAAACATATATTCGACCTAGTGTGTCTCCCTAGGGGGCACCTGTCATCTTCGTTAAGAAAAAGGATGGAACCATGCAAATTTGCATAGATTACCGTCAGTTGAATAAGATGACCATTAAAAATCGATATCCGTTGCCCCACATAGATGATCTATTTGATCAACTACGTGGAGCCACATTGTTTTTGAAAATAGATTTAAGGTCTAGATATCATCAAGTTAGGATTAAAGATGAAGACATCTTTAAGACAGCATTCAGAACCAGATATGGCCATTACAAGTTTGTCATTATGCCATTTGGGCTTACTAATGCCCTAGCTATTTTCATGTGTTTAATGAATAATGTTATGCATAAGTATCTTGATAAGTTTGTAGTCGTGTTCATCGACAATATATTAATCTATTCAAAAACTGAAGAAGAACATAAAGAACATTTAAAAATTCTTTTGCAAGAGTTACGAGATCATCAACTCTTTGCAAAGTTTAGTGAATGTGATTTCTTCAAGGATAAGATTCAGTATTTAGGTCATGTGGTGACCAAGGAAGGGATTTCAGTAGATCCCGAAAAGATAAAAGCAATCGAAGATTGGACAGTTCCTAAGGATGTAACGGATGTTCGATCTTTCATGGGAATTACTGGTTACTACCGGAGATTCATCGAAAGTATTTCGAGAATCGCGAATCCGATAACTTCTTTATAGAAGAAAGGAAATAAGTTTGATTGGAACACAAAATGTGAGGAAATCTTTAAAAAGTTAAAAACTTTATTAACCAGTGCACCTATTTTAAGAATAGCTGATCCTAATAAAGAATTTGTAGTGTGCACTGACACCTGCAATGATCGCTTAGGCAGTGTTCTGACTTAAGAAGGGCATGTTATTTCTTATGAATCAAGACAGTTAAAAATTCATGAAAAGAATAATGCAACTTACAATCTGGAATTAGCAGCTGTTATACATGCTTTAAAAATGTGGCGACATCAACTAATTGGCATAAAATTTATTTTAATGACTGATAATAAAGGATTCAAGTATCTGTTAGATCAACCTAATAAAAATGCCAGACAAGCTAGGTGGATAGCTTTCTTAAGTGAGTATGATTTTGAAATTCAGCACATAAAGGGTAAAGAAAATAAAGTTGTGGATGCATTAAGTAGGAATGCAAGGTTGAATTTTCCAGCAGCTATCAGCACTTATGCTACAGATTTGGATGAACAGCTTAAATCAGGAATAGAACAAGTTGAAATTTATCAAAATTTACAATCTAAAACTAAAAAAAATCCAACACAAAGCTTAAGTAAAGGGTACAATCTGAATACAAAAGAATTTTTACTGTATAAAGACAGAATGTATGTACCTAACCTACCTAAACTTAAACTGTTAATTCTGGATGAAATTCATAAAATTCCATATTCAGGTCATCTAGGCTATCAAAAGACTATAACTATGTTAAGAAAGAATAATTGTTGGCCAAATATGAAGAATGAAGTAGCATAATATATTTCAATGTGTTTTGAATGTCAGCAGGTGAAAACTGAACATCAACACCCAGCTGGATTACTTCAGCCATTACCCATTGCTAGCTGGAAATGGGAGATAATTAGTCCCGATTTTATTACTGGACTACATAGAAATCAGAATCTAAATGATTCTATCATGGTAGTAGTTGATAATTTAAGTAAAGCAACCCACTTTACCTGTTAAAACTACTTATAAAGCTGCAAACATAGCTGATATCTTTCTAAAACATACTTTTCGATTGCATGGAGTACCGAAAGTAATAATATCATATAGAGATCCTAAATTTACAGGTAATTTTTGGAAGTCTCTATTTAAAGGAGTAAACACTACATTAAATTTCATTACTTCTTTCCATTCTCAAATAGATGGAGAAACTGAAAGAGTAAACCAAGTCCTGAAAGATCTATTAAGAATGTATGTGAAAGAATAGCCAGGTAAATGGGAGGATTCTTTGCATCTGGTAGAATTTTCTTATAATAATAATTATCAGACATGTAATAATACTATCTCTTGGAGTAATCCAATGGATAGATTGGTATTAGGCCCTGAACTGTTAAAGGAAATGAAAGAAATTGTAAAACAGGTGCCAGGTAATCTAAAAGTTGCACAGGATCGACAGAAAAGTCAAGCAGACTTAAAAAGAACTCCAAAGGAGTTTCAAGTAGGTGAACATGTGTTCATCAAGGTAAGGCCCAAAAATAACTCTTTGAGATTGGGGAGTTGTGCAAAACTAGCACCTCGTTACTATGGTCCATTTGAAATTCTATCCAGTATTGGAAAAGTAGCTTATCAATTAGCATTACCACCATATTTAAGAGTACATAATGTTTTTCACATTTCTGTATTTAAGAAATACGTTCATGATGCTACTCATGTTGTTAACTATAATGATGTACAGGTGGAACCAGAAGGATATTTTCTGGTGGAACCAGATTGTATCATCGGGCGGAGGGAGATCACACTTCAGAACCGCACCATTAGACAAGAGAAGGTGCAATGGAAGCACCTTAGTCCAGAGGAAGCCACCTGGGAATTGGAAAGCAATATGCAAGATGCATATCCAATTCTGTTCTAGGGGAATTCTGAGGATGAAGAATAAATAACATCGAGGACAATGTTATATTCTAAGGGGGTGTGTATGTCACATACCCCAATTTTGCACCAAAAAAAAAAAATTATTTTATTTGATTTTATTCAAAGACAATATGTTAAATTTTATGCCAAGCTGCAAATGATGACTCAACAAAGTCAAGGATATTGAATGTAATTCTTAATATTTTAATTATAAATAAATAAAAAGTGGAGACAACAGCTTAGGAGAGCTGTTAAAAGAGTGTTTACTGGTTAAATTGGTGGAGGAGACTGGGTGGAGAGAAAACAGACATGTGGCAGCATCCTCAAACACTTCCAACTATTGCAAGTGGCAATCTCCCTACATTTGGGGTCATGATCCCCTAAGAAAGTGGGATCAGAGCAGGTGGCTCAATTAATGACAACTGACCCAAAATACCTAGACAATCTTTATAAAAATTCCCATTGAAGAGAGATGAGGCTGCTCATTCTAGATAAGTGATCATTCAGCTGAATGAAATTCAGAGAATTCAATGGAAAGGGAATTTGTGGAAAGAATTTGAGGGGTTAAACTACTGAGTGATCTAGTGTAGCTTTTCAGCTAAAGGATCTTACTGCTAAGTATAGAATCATTACTGAGTCATTGGACTAGTCTATTGTTTTCTTGCTCCACCAGTTCTCAGCCAAGGAGACCAGGAACAAGCTCGGGGGTCCTGAGGAGGCACTGTTTGAGCGCTCTTCGGGAATTGGTAGGGAGGAACGAACTCCTAAGGCTATTGTTGTCTAGCTTAATCAGGTTCTACAGTCTTTTTGTTTTACTATGTTAGATGATTAAATGTGAGTCTAACTGATTAATGAATGTTAAATGTTTAGTTGTGAACTGTTAGAGTTAGTAATCTTTTATTTTATTGGAAGAATGAATCTGAAATAGATGGAAAATATTTCTAACCTGTGTTTTTCCACATCTGGAAGGACCAGACTGTACTCCAGCACATGCAATGTATTTAAATTTAAATGAAGGAAATGAGAAGAAACTGAAATGAACAGATTTAAATGCATTTCAGAATAGCAAAGTAATGTATTGCAGTATTTAGGAATTTAACCTGGTTATCTGTGTTCTTTGTATATGTAAATGTACTGACAATAAATTAGCAGTATTCCACTACAGGTGGAAGGATTATTAGGTTAAGAGGATATACTAATAGTTAATATGTCATGTTTATACACAGTACTTATACTTGTTACTCAACTTAAAATATGCAGTAAGGTATGTAGTGCTATGTTGATTACATATTTTCTTATATTTATTTAACAAGCAGTTGCTTAAACAGTGAATGCAATGAAGTTAAACTATTTTTGTTGCATTTAGTTCATTGGAGGTATAACCACTAATCATATAACTTATTTATTAATAATGTTAATTAAACTAAGTTTAAACATTTACAAATAAGCAAATAGAGTATTACTAAAAGTATTTAAATATAAAGAATAAACTAAAGCAAGTTACAAAAGTTGAATTTTGAGTAATTTCAACCTGTCAACTTAAGTATATTAAACAATAAGAATATGATAGTAGCAAATTCATAAATGAAATACATATCTATATAAGAACTATTTTGAAATTACTAATAGGATATTACAGGAAGAGTAACTTCAAGGTCGAAACCCTTTATTAATTTCTTTATTTTAATAGCAGGAAAATAGTAAGTTATAAATCTAGTATTTGAAGCTTTAGTATTAAACAAAATTGATCTAATGAAGACTGGTTACTGTATTTATGACAATATATATATATATATATATATATATATATACATACAAAAGCAATTCAAGAAATTTCATTTTCATAATAATAACTTAAGCATTATATGTTTTTACAAGTAACAAAAACTTAATTAGATAAATTAAAAAGGAATTATTCGAAACTAGGGTTTCATAAAGGAAACCCTAGCTCGGAATTTCTGAGCTTGTAAGTAAAACAATATTATATTATGATTGAGTGACAGTCATCAAGCCACTAATAATATTTTCATGCAAACAAATAAAACACAGTAAAATTATTATTACACAGTCGAATAGGGTACAAGCCCTAAGTTCACAGAGTCATATTAATAGCTTAAATATAAAATGAGTTCGAGCTCAAGGAAAACCCTTATGCCTTTAAAAGAAAATTGTATATTACTCAACAGGCCGAGAAGGATTAACTTAAACAGTGTTTACAAACCAACTTAAATCTAGTGCACCCATAATGTAATATGGGGTTTTAAAAACAAAAGACATCAGACCAAGTATAAACTTTGGTAAAAACATGAGGAATAAGCATTTACAAGTCATGCCTTGATCCAGAGTTCCCCTGTTGTAAGCAAGGTTTTAAAAGCAAAAATCAAAACTAATTAATTGAAGGACAACAACCCAAGACTGGGTAGAAACCTACGCATTAACTTCTTCCAACTGTAACTTCCCCCTAAGGTCTGTACAAGCGGGAGATCCATTCGGTAAACAAGGCTTACTCGTAAACTGTACACCGGTCCAATTGCGAAGAGTTTCCTTCCAAAGGTTTTGCGTACTGTCACCTGCAAAGTGGAAATCAAAAGATAATAAAAAACCCTTACATAAAACTAATACTATATTTTGTTTATAGTTTACAACTTCTAAATAACAATGCATAGCTTTAATGTGGAAAACTAAGGTCAAGAAGGAGACAGACCAGCACCACGAGCACAACAACTATCGCATTCACCTGAGAAGGGGCAACCGAGTGCGAGTTTCATCTACATCGACAACTGGAGCAAGATCAAGACAAGGCAGTGGAAAAAACCACAACTTCCACACTATAACTATCAACTGTGTAAAAACAACTCTCATGCACAGCAGGGTGTTTGCAGAAAACTATTCATTCACGAGCGATGGCTCTTAGCTCTCACTCTAAACAATGGATCTTCAAAGATAATGCACAGACAGTGGAGCCAGAGGCAAGCAACTGTGAGCTATCAATGGCTGCAGTAAATCCCAAACCATGCAGAGACCGAAACCCCGGTTGAAGGAATGAAGTTTAGGGTTGAAAGGTAAGGATTTTAAATCATGATTTGCATGGTGAGAAGAGCTCCACGTATACCTAAATCGTTTCACTTCATAGTGGGTTCTTTTATATAGTCACCACTGCATTCATTCGAACCCAATACTTGATAATCAATTACTTTATGCATGTAATGATATTATATTATAATATAAAGTCAATACCATATCATTGCCAAACAAGTCAAGCCTCGACTTTGAACAAAGTGTTATACCAACGTTTAAATATAATGTTTAACCTTATAAATAGATTGGGTAAAGAACCGAGTTGCATATGAATTCAATTCCCTTGTTTCTCAAAGGCTTTGTTTATGAATTCAATGCCAATAATGTAAGGATTCTTATAACTTTTCATAATCAAACTTGTAAGGAAAAGAGTAAGAGGTTAATATAAGCTTGAACATGTTTGAAAATGCTTAAAATAACTTGGTATTATATTCATGAGCTATGAATGGTTAAGTCATAAGAATAAAATTAAACTAATATGGTTTATAAATATATAATAACACTTATACACAGAAATAGTTCCTTCACTCAAAAAGGAATCTACAATACTAGAGGTAGGATATAAATCTATAAGTACATGATCATGGAACTCCATAATATTTGTCAAGTTCTAAGATGAAGGGCGCTCACACAAAGTTGGTTCCACTTTTTGGTGGCACTTAGGAAATCAGAAACGCACTTTCGAAGTGCAAATCAAGAACGCATATGCATTATTGATGGTACGTTCCGAATAAACCGAGCCCAAACATAAGGCTAAGGTTCATGAAAATGTATCAGGTATGCGATATATCGCATATGCATTTTGTAATGTTAAATATCACATATGCGATATATCGCTTATGCGATATGCAACATTTACAAAACGCATATGCGATATATTGCATATGCGTTTTGTAAATGTTGCATATTGCATATGTGATATATCACATATGGTGGTACGAGGAACCAAAAAAACAATTTATTAATAAAGGATACAACTTTGGTGGTTTTCTCCCTCTTTGGATTTCCATTTAAAATCATTATGTATTGTGCATTTGTATTGAATGGTTGTTGAATGTTTTATTAATGTGTGATTATTACTTGAAGTGATGAAGTTAAAATTAGTAGAAGTGTCTAATAGTGATTCACCCCCCCCATCTCAACATCTATAAATATTCAAACAATTGGTGTCAAAGCATGTTTTATTCACATAGTTTGACAACTAGAAGACATATCCCATAGATTACTCATGGATTTTCAATTAGTATATCCTTAAAAAGTTCCCTTTTTAAATGGAATAGATTATGTACCATGGAGCATAAGAGTGGAGGCATATATGCAAGTTGTTGAGCTTGACATTTGCAGTGTAGTTCATAATGGAAACACAAATCCAAAGAATCAACCAAAAGGTTTAATAACAAATAATCTACACAAAAACAATCCAAAGAAAATGAATGCAATTTTGAAAGGCCTACCATATTGTGAGAAGAACAAAATGGGACAATGGAATTAAACTACATAGCTCTGGGAGGATATATACTATCTTTATTGAAAAGAAACTCTCTCAATAAAATGAGGTACAACCAAAAACAAATGATGAAGCCATTGAGAGAAAAATCAAAGTTTCCAAAGATAAAGAAGACTTTGAAACCGAAGAATAAGTATATCTAGAGGAAGAACTTATTAGTTCTCTATGTGAACTAAGGAAAGATGAAAGAGAAAACTAATCATTAATGGAGCAATTGCAAAAGTATCAAGATGAATATTATATTTCAAAATAAGGGACTAAAAGATTAGTTTTGGATGTTATACAACCAAGTCCCATAAATAACAGACAAATAGTAGAAACATGATAAAAGAGAGTAATCCATGCCTGGATAATGAAGAACACAGATAAATAACAATCCTCTTTGAGGGAGGAACCTCCTTACACAATGTAATTATGTATCCAAGACAAGACAATATGCATTGCTTACTAAAATGAGAATATCCCCTTACTATATATATAGGAGACATATGTGTACAATAACAGCTAATAGACCCAAGCCTACATCAATAATATGTAATACACTGCCATATAGGGGGAACTATAGGGGGAACTATGCCCAATAGGGGGAAATGTTCCCAACATTTAGGTCTTAACATTGGATTGAAAGAAAAAATTGAAAAGACACCACAAACCCTGACAAATAAACTAGAGGATAAGGAAAAAAATTGCAAGCAAGAAGATGAAATTATCTCCCTAATAAAGGAACTGAAACAAATACATAAGAACCATGAATAATTTGAAAATATAATTGTTGGTGTAAGAAAAGTCAAATAGTAGATCTGCCAAGAAAATTGATGAAGACCTAACAAGTCAACTTCAAGAGAATAAATAACTTTTTCGAAGGAAAGAGTTTGAGATCCTTTCTATATAGAAGAAGATTTGGATAAGATAGTTTCCCAGTTGGAGACAAATTCAAAATTTGAGAAGAGCACCATGATTTGAGATAAAATATTCGGTTGTTAATTATCTCCACATGAAAAGCGTAGTCTTTGTTTTGACAACAATCATAACACCGTTGAAGAAATATTCAAGTCAATTGAGGAGAAGACTAAAATCAACACAAATGCCTTTAAAATCCCTAATTGCAATGAATACACCATCATTGAATGGAAGCATAATCATACAAGGTATGATAGAAGCAAGCACAAGAGGGATGCACTTCCCATGAGACAACATACACTTAGTTAAAAAAAAACCTTAGTTCCTTACTTTTCAATATCGCATATGCGATATTTAAAAGGAAAAAAATAAAATAAAACAGAGGCCGTAGGCCCCTCAAATCTCATTTTCACAGGATCGGGACAACGAAAAACCCCAGGAGCGAAATAGCGCAAGTGCGATTTGCATTTTTCCTTTTTGAGGTCGAGGTAGAGGTCGAGTTCGAGGTGGATTGCTCCAATGGCAGGTAAATGCTAGTTCAATCCTTTTCATTTTTTCTTCCATTCTTTAATTTTTTTCATAATTTCATTGTTTTTACAGTTATTTTGAATAAATTTTAAAAAAAATTGAATGTGAACAATCAAATAATGATTATAAGTAAAATAACTTGTAGTTTTTTGTTTAAATATTAACAGACAACACAAATGAACAACACAATGTGGAAAACCCACCCTATAATAACCCACAACAACCTAGCCCACAACCAAACCCAAACCCAGAGGGGGAACAAGATAGAAACACACAGATTATTGCACGCTTGGCATCATTGAGGCATCTTAGCTCATCTATTAGAGGGGGGGGTCGTTTGAGAGATTCTTTAGCCAATACCTTGGACACAATAACAAACACAATTTCCAATGCCCAAGGAGCTCTGTAGAACATTACCTCATATAGACAATCTAGGAGGAAATACTACTCCGATGGATTGACTAATAAAGACATTAAAGCCCTTCAAATTACAAAAGATCAGTTATTTTCACTATTCTGGGACCCTACCACCGGATTGGTTCCACCCACCAGTCGATCACACATTTCCATAGACTGGTGCATTGAACCAAATATAAAGGACAATTGGATGGATCGTTGGTATATGGTATTCGATGAAGACCCCCATGGGAATAGGGACATCTCATTCTATTTCCTTAGGAAGTTGTATGTAGAATTCATCCTAGGAAAACATGTTAACTACTTTAATCTCTTAGGAAACCAAGGTATTGTTCATGGGATGCCCCAAGGTAGGGAAGGTGCCAGGACAGATCCCAACTATGTGCCATGCCCACCACGCACACCAAAAACCCCTCGAGTATATCCTCCTGCAGGTCCTATCATTGAGTATACACAGGAGGCGTTATTTGACATGGCATATACATTGCTTGAGCATGGGACTGATGTCCAAGGCAATGTAGACCAAGGGGCTGGCACTTCTACGGTAGGCCCACCTACAGATCACAAAGGAGATGTAGAGTATTCAGATCATCATGTTACTCCACACCCTTGCACATCATGTGGAGGCATATGCTATGGCCCTGCTTCTGACTTCCGAGACGATGGATTACTTCGCTTTGTAAGTAAAACTCATTATTTTAATATTATATTTTGTTTCATGTCAAAATCTTCAATTGTTTCGCAATTTATTTCTATTTAATTATCTAGCAATTTATGTGAACAAATATACAGCTGGTGTCCCATGGAACACCACGGTCGCATAATCCGCCGATCAACGTTGAGAACATTGATGCGGCTGTCAATATTGCTTATGGGTTTGGTTCTTCACCAATAGGGGTAAGAACTGTACTTGTTAATTTTTCAACTTTATTTATATATTTATAGTATAGATTGTAACATTCAATATGTATCCTAATTTCGATACTTGACATGTTTTATGCAGGTTGCCCAGGATGAGTATATTGTCTCACAGCCTATTCCCTCTTCTGCAGAGGTAGATTCACAGACAAAGGTATTATTTGAAATATGATTTTAATTGTATCCTTTTAATTATGTTTCACTTTTTTTGGAAAAATCATTTTGTAACTTGTATCGCTTTGACATATATTACTTTATGCAGGAACCTATTGTGATAGTGGTGCTTGAAGAGCACCAAAGGGAGGTTGTTGTCATCCCACCTCTTCCCCCCAAACAGGTATGTATGTTTCGCTTTCTTTGGTAGTTCATCATTTTCCTTCCAGGTAGTATATATGTCTCTGATTCACTATTTTATATGAAATTGACATATATATGCTACTTTATATGCAGGCACCTATTGAGGCACCGGTGCATGAAGAGCACCAAACCGGTGGCCCACCTTTGACAAGCCAGCAGGTATGTTTATGTAGATCTCTTTATTTGTACGTTTGTGTACATATCTTGATTGTAACATTCAATATGTATCCTAATTTTGATATGTAACACGTTTTATGCAGGTTTCCTAGGATGAGTATATTGTCTCGCAGCCTATTCCCTCTCATGCGGAGGTAGATTCACAGACACAGGTATTATTTGAAATATTCTTTTAATTATGTTTCGCTTTGTTTGGAAAAATCATTTTGTAACTTAAATATTCCTTTGACATATGTTACTTTATGTAGGAACCTATTGTGACAGTGGTGCTTGAAGAGCACCAAAGCAAGGTTGTTGTCAACCCACCTCTTCCCCCCAAACAGGTATGTATGTTTTGCTTTCTTTGGTAGTTCATCATTTTCCTTCCAGGTAGTATATATGTCTCTGATTCACTATTTTATATGAAATTGACATATTTATGCTACTTTATATGCAGGCCCCTAGTGAGGCACCGATGCATGAAGAGCACCAAACCGGTGGCCCACCTTTGACGAGCCAGTAGGTATGTTTATGTCTAGATCGCTTTCTTTGTACATTTGTGTACATATCTTTCTCTGATTTGGTGCTTGAAGAGACCCAAATTGGTGACCCTCTCCGCCCCCAAGGTACATGTATATTTGTTAACATTGGCATATATATATATATATGCAGCTTGATAGTGAGCAAGTGGTGCAAGAAGAGCACCCAATCAGGGTTACTGTTAGTGAGGCACCATGACCCGTGATTACTTACTCACGTACAATAAGTAGAAATGTTATTTTGGTTTTGGAATTTGAACAAATGTACATAGAATTTTTAAAGGTTAGTAAATTAACTTACAAATGTTGGTTTTTCTGCAGTCTCCATTGATGAGACCTATCCCTCTTGTTCAGTGATGGGGATCACCAGTGAGAAGTCTCAAAAGAAAGCTACATTTCTCCGAAGACTCTGGCAGTGGTAGCAAAATGGGGGATAACTAGAAAAAATGTATAGGGGGCATACATAGATGTATATTTTTGCTCATATGTACACATAGATGTACTTTTTGATCCACTATTTTTTATTATGGCCATGTGGCATGGCAATTTTTGTACAACATTATTGCTATACATATATAATATAAAGCAAGGTTCAAATTTATACATGTATATATGGTTGAATTGATCTTGGAACATGATATCATGGTTGACTTGGTCTTGGAACATGATATGTGTGGTTCACCTATGTGATATAATGATATGTGTGGTTCGTGCATGTGTGCTAACTTAAATGAATTTCCAATACTTAAAGGAAGAATTTAAATGACTCATCAACTTTTTAACATCATACAATTCTAACATACAATAACATACCCTAATTTACACACAGTAACACACACTAACATATGAGTTCTACAATTCTAACATACACACAATAACATGTACCATAACATAAAATACTAATAATATGTACCATTTAACACTAAGTCATGCATGCATGTGTAATATATACCATATCATACCCTACAATACCCTATGATACTAGATTTCATTTAATACCATACTAACATACATAATGTACCCTACAAACCCTAAATTGGTTGAAGTAAACCCCAGTTGGTGCATGCAAATTTGTGTTCATGAAAGCCTAGTTGGTGCATGAAAATTTGTGTTCATGAAATCCTAGTTGGTGCATGCAAGTATTGGTGATCTCATGTGTTTCTAGTTCCCTCTCCTAACTTGCATGATTTCTCACTAAACCCTAGTTCCATCTTATACCTTGGTAACCCTAGTTGGAGCATGCAAATTGTTGTTCATGAAAGCCTGGTTGGTGCATGCAAGTATTTGGGATCATGTGTTTCTAGTTCCCTCTCTTAACTTGCAAATTGCTCACCAAACCCTAGTTCCATCTCATACCTTGGTAACCCTAGTTCCTTTATGGGCCTTTAACTCCATCTCATCAAAATACCCCAATAGATAACATCAGACAAAATACTACATGATCTTTGCAAATGTGCCAATTTCAAAAATTGTCCAAAAATTTCTCCCATGTTGGTCCTATATGGGAGAAAAATCCCTATTTCAAAAATTGTTTAAAAATAATAATAATATTATTATAGAAAATATCAAAAAACACACAGTCTTATACATCCCAAAAACTATATGAACCAAAAGATTATCTAACTCAACCAAAATAATGAAATATAAACATTGATATTACATGTCACCTTTATTTGAATCACAAGGAAGAAACCAAATAGGGCCCTTCAATTATCTCTTCGAACTCCATATCTTCCATAATTTGACTTGCTTAAGGAAGAGAATCAACAATAATGTTTAGTTCCCAAAAACATGCTGAAAATAAATGTACTAAAGAGTAGCAGTATTTGACAATTAGGTCTTGTTTAACATCCAATTTATAGTGAGATCCTAGTCAACAAAAACCTAGAGAGTTTTTACACCACCATTGAAAGCACATTTTATCAAGAGCATTGAGGCCATTAATTATCCAAAGTTGTTTGTTCCAATGCCAGTTCCAACTTTATGCTTACTGACATGCATATATCAAAGAAAAATAGGATGCCCTGTGATACTAAAATTTGGATCACTTTGATATGCACCATCAAGGAAACCCATGACTTTGATGTGTAAGCTACCATGGGAAAATAATTAGATGTACATGTGTTTAGTGTACTTTTTAGACATCTCATACCTTGTCTTGACCCCAAATGGAGCATGCAACTTGGTGACTCATGAAAGCCTAGTTGGTGCATGCAAGTATCAAGGTGATCATGTGTTTGTAGTTCATTATCCTAACTTGCATGATTGCTCTCCAAACCCTAGTTGGACATCTCATAGCTTGTATTGACCCTAATTGGAGCATGCACAACTTGGTGACTCATGAAACCCTAGTTGGTGCATGCAAGTATTGGTGATCTCATGTGTTTGTAGTTGACTCTCCTAACTTGCATGGTTTTTTCCTCAAGTATAATTAAGAACTAAGTTCATCCCTAGCCAAATCCCCCATATGACCATGTACAAATAATTACTTTATGATGATTTTGAGTTCTCTTTTTCCATACCAATGCCACTAACAATCATAATAAAATCACATGTCATACCTTGTTCCGTCTCATAAAGCACATCTGATAACTTGCATGATTATGCACCAAACCCTAGTTGGACGTCTCATACCTTGCCAGTTCCAATCCCAGTTCCAACTTTATACTTACTGACATGCATATCAAAGAAAATTAAGATGCCCTGTGATACTAAAATTTGGATCACTTTGATATGCACCATCAAGGAAACCCATGAATTTGATATGTATTGCTACCATGGGAAAAGAATTAGATGTACATGTGTTTAGTGTACTTTTTGAGACAATGCTTGAATAAGAGATTAATTCTTGAACAAAAGAATGGTTTTTTCCCCAAGTAGAATTAAGAACTAAGTTCATACCTAGCCAAATCCCCATATGACCATGTACAAATAATTACTTTATGATGTTTTTGAGTTCTCTTTATCCATACCAATGCCACTAACAATCATAATAAAAGCATATCTCATACCTTGTTCCATCTCATAAATCACATCTCATAACTTTCATGATTACGCACCAAACCCTAGTTGGACATCTCATACCTTGTCCCAAGACCCTAATTGGAGCATGCAACTTGGTGACTCATGAAAGCCTAGTTGGTGTGCATGCAAGTATTGGTGATCATGTGTTTGTAGTTCACTCTCCTAACCTGCATGATTTCTCACCAAACCCTACTTGGACATCTCATACCTTGTCTTGACCCTAGTTGGAGCATGCAAAATGGTGACTCATGAAAGCCTAGTTGGTGCATGCAAGTATTGGTGATCATGTGTTTCTAGTTCCCTCTCCTAACTTGCATGATTGCTCACCAAACCATAGTTGGACATCTCATACCTTGTCTTGAACCTAATTGGAGCATGCAAATTGGTGATGCATGAAAGCCTAGCTGGTGCATGTGCAAGTATTTCTTATCATGTGTTTGTAGTTCCCTCTCCTAACTTGCATGATTGCTCACCAAACCCTAGTTGGAAATCGAGCATACCTTGTCTTGAACCTAATTGGAGCATGCAAATTGGTGACTCATGAAAGCCTAGTTGGTGCATGCAAGTATTGGTGATCATGTGTTTCTAGTTCCCTCTGCTAACTTGCATGATTGCTCACCAAACCCTAGTTGGACATCTCATACCTTGTCTTGAACCTAGTTGGAGCATGCAACTTGGTGACTCATGAAAGCCTAGTATTGGTGATCTCATGTGTTTCTAGTTCCATCTCATACCTTGTCTTGACCGTAATTGGTGCATGCAAGTATGAAAGCCTCTAGTTGGATTCTGATTTGTACATGGAAATGTAATTAAATGTATATATAAAACTAAAAACATCAAGAAATGTGAATTTCAACAAGTTGAGAGCTTGTTATTTTCTGAACTATATTTGGTGGTGTCTAAAGACACCATTCTTGGTGCCTCCAATGTGCCGTAGATGGTGTTTGTATCCTAGGCACACAAAATGCTAGACATTAGTAACATCATAAGAAAGAAAAGATAACCCAATGAAAATGTGCAAACATGGTTTAAATAACGCACCTGACAATGCACTCATACAAGTAGGCCATCCGGATAATCTCTAGTTCTGATGCTGTCCATCAATCTTTCGTGCTCTATATGAGGTAGCAAGTATCGTACATGTGACCTGTTTTTGTGAGAAAGTGTGTGGAGCTTGATGTTTGTACCAACTACTAGGTTGGTGAAGTGGTATACAATAGCTCCTGGTCTATAATCCTGATATACATACCCACCCTTCCTTTTCTGTTGTGCTACAAGTGTCAAGTACTCCCCTTTTATAACCATCGAGCGGGTTGGGAATTCAATATTTTCATCATCTGTAACAGCTTCTAGAAGGGTTTGTTTCCCCTCTAAGCAATGTGCCAACCAATAGTCAGAACCCCATTCATTATTTTTTGGGGCGACCACTGCATATATCTGACCTATGAAAGGAAATAGGTGATGTTAACAATACATTTTGTAAATAAGGTCTTGCATTTCTAATTTCTACATAATTTAAATTCTACAAAGGTCGAGTAAACAATACATAAATACATTTTCTTATTTAGGTACTACTCATGTACCTGCTTGTATGAGATCCGATATGTGATCATAGTCTCTAGAAATATGTGTCTGATCATCTTCCAAATCGTATATTTAATTACGCCCATTGAAATTGATGCCAAGTGTCACTCGATCCCATGTATCAACGATATCAGTATGCTCACAAACACCCCATTCACCGATGCTACAAGAACTGCAGAAGCAAGCCTTCAATCTTGTCCAAATTTGTAGGGCCGAGTTGTCTGAGCTTCTAGTTGAATGAAACTGTCGAGTTCCATGCATTGTGTTCACCCAAGGTGTTTGTGATCGGTCCACATTTGTAACCTCCCAGAATATTCTTTGCACTAAGTGTTTCCTTGTTGCTTGTTCTCCCATGACAGATGCACACCATTGGACTATAGATGCAGCGTCTCAAAGGAGAGCACCTGTAAACTTCATCTCTTCCCTTCAAAGGGCAGTTTTAATGCATGCACCAGCACCATCGTGCTCTCCTTTTCCATGATCAGTTTCAAAGTAGTTCCATACATGTGGAACCTTGTATTTTAGGTGCAACAAACACAACCATTCAAATACACGTGCATTCTTGAACTGTCCAACACAACCATCTGACCAAATGAAATGATGATAAAATGGTATATCCATAGCTATCCCGTGGTCATAGAATAATTTAAAGCAATGTTGCACGTAATGGATGTCATGGGTCCGGTCGTCACTTATGTAGAAGTGACTTTCTTTTAGTATCACACGTTTCTCTTCACTGCTATCTTGCCCATGTCGATACGTGATATGCACCATTATGTTCACCTGCTTTGAGTGATAGTGTTGACTTTGAATTTCATTTTGTGGTTGTAGGGTGTAATTTTCAGCAAAGTCAACCACTGATAGTGTTGTTCTGAGAGGGAAGGTGTCCCGGCATATTCTGAATTGCTCATCTTGCCACCGTGCCATATCAACATGTTGAATGTATTGTTGGATCTTTCCACGAAACTCTGGAATAAAATCACATACTCGCACCTGGTACATGAATATTAATATGTCAATAAACCACATAAAAAATGTGTGTACATGAATATTAATTTGTCAATATTCAAGAATTTACCTATGAAGTCACCAATTTAATCTTCCTGCTTTCTTTCCCATCATTTAGCTGATATGTCTCATACTGATAGTTCTGCTTCTCAACAATTGCATTCCCGAATGCTTGATCTTCACTTTCATGAATGCATTCAGACCATAAGGATAGCCCACCACAATTGTTGCAAGAGTCGTCTACACATTGTTTTAAGTAATGTGTCTTCCCATCTTGCCTTGGACACATGATGCTATGGATGAAATCTCTGGATGACATTGGCGGTACTGTACTTGAGCATTCCTTCACATGGTTAGGATGCAAAAAATGACGTATATGTGCAAATGTATGGTAATATAGGTCAAACTCTATGTGGTATCTACAATAAGTGTTCCATATGGTATTGATTCTAACATACCAAGGCTTGCATTTTTCAAAAGATATTTGCCCCAGCCTTAGCTCTACGTGGGCAACTTTAAACATCTTGAACAGTTGAGTTTGTGTCATGTCAAGATAATGCTTAACATGAGGTTCAGTGTGATGAGAACCCCTACAATGTTTTAACACATCCTTCGTGTTAGAATAAGGCCTATTGTTATCATGCCAAAACGTTTGCACTAGGCCCTTCAGTGCTTCGACTAACTTCATGTCTTTGCGGAGCAACCTACCACTAAATGTCCATAATGTTTCCATTTGTCCCTCTACATCAAGGTTGTCTCTTCTTACTGAATATTTTTTTAAGTGTATTTGGATGTAAAGGAACAATTTCTGATGTGCATTTAAGTAAACGACGTTGTCTTGTGGATCTACATACAATTGATTCAGCCAATACATGACGATCCACATTACGGTCTTTTGAATGAGTTTTTTTACCAATCGATGTGAATGCAGCAGCAAGAGATTTAACAATGTGATTACTTGATTCCATATTCTTTATTGTTGTTATGCCTAAATTTCTTCTAACAATTGCCATATTTCTAGATTTAAGCAAAGCTAAAAACAGTTGGCTTTTATCGGCTTCGGATTTGTTATCAAAATATTGTTTCATTATTTGAGAAGAATGACGAAGGATAGTGCGTTTAGCCACCTTACCTTCCATGAAAGTCAATCCGCTCTTGTCCACTTGTATTCGTTTAGGAGTTCTCTTTCATTTTGATGCAAAATTTCTTGCCGTTTGAAATGCTGGAGTGACATTTACATCCACTACCGGCTCACAACTTCGATTAGGAGATTGAACCACCGAACATGGTTGTTGCTGAGTCACATTTACGTCGGGAGTAACATAATTATTGAACTCTTCACAAGATTGTCTGTCTACTAATGGATGAATAATATCAACTTCCATATAACCAGCTTCTTTTAATGTTGCATTGTCTTCCTTAGCCTCTACGTCAGGTATCTCTTGAGGGGGAATGGGAACTATTTGCTCATGTAATGAATGGCGACAATTTCTTGAATCTTCCCTTTTTTTTTCTTTTTTTTTTTATGCTTCTTTTGGTGTAATAACCTTCCTTGCTGACTTTCTTCCTCTATTATGTACATTCCCCATTGAAATCCACTCAAACCTGTACAAAACTATGCAATTATGTAAGTAATGATAAAAAATTGCATGCCCAACAGTTCTCTGTGCGCGGGTTCAGACGAATTATGTCTTTTGATACGTTAACGGTGGCCAACACGACGCCACCCTACATTTTCTATAAAACATATATCGCATATGCGATATAACACACCTCCGATATATCGCATATGCGATATTGAATTCCATATTTTTAATGAACGGACAAGGTTTTACATGTTTTCCATAATCCATTCCCGATATATCGCATATGCGGTTTATTGCATATAAGATATATCGCATATGCGATTTAGTGCTCAACGAAAATGTGTAATTTACATTTATCTAGATATGATGAGGATGAGGGTGATGAACATTGAGGGTGTCCATGAGCATGATGATGATGAGTATGAGGGTGAGGGTGTAGATGAGGATGAGGGTGAGGGTGTCGATGATGATGAGGGTGAGGGTGTTGATGATGGTGAGGATGAGGATGATGATAAGGATGAGGATGATGATGATGATGACGATGAGGATGATGAGGATGAGGGTGATGTTGATGATGAGGATGAGGGATGGTGATGACGATGAGGATGATGAGGATGAGGGTGACAATGAAGATGATGGTGAACAATGATGGTCTGAGGATGATGATGACTATAATGATGATGATGAGGATGAGGGTGATGGTGATGATGAGGATGAGGGTGATGGTGACGATGATGATGATGAGGATGAGGGTGACGATGAAGATGATGATGAACAATGATGGTGATGATGAGGAGGATGGTGACTATGATGATGATGATGAGGATGAGGGTGATGATGATGATGATGACCATGATGATGATGATGAGGATGAGGGCGATGATGATGAGGATGAGGATGAGGATTATGATGATGATGAGGAGGAGGAGGAGGATGTTGATGATGTTGAGGATGAGGGTGTCGATGAAGACGATGAGGATGAGGATGATGAGGAGGAGGAGGAGGATGAGGGTGATGATGATGATGAGGATTAGGGTGATGATGATGATGATGATGATGATGACGAGGATGGTGATGATGTTGATGATGACGACGAGGATGGTGATGATGATGACGATGAGGGTAACAATGAAGATGATGGTGAACAATGATGGTGATGATGAGGAGGATGGTGACTATGATGATGATGATGGTGAGGATGAGGGTGATGATGATGACGATGACCATGATGATGAGGATGAGGATGAGGGTGATGATGATGATGATGATGAGGATGAGGATTATGATGATGATGATGAGGATGAGGATGAGGATGAGGATGTTGATGATGTTGAGGATGAGGGTGTCGATGAAGACGATGAGGAGGAGGAGGAGGAGGAGGATGAGGGTGATGATGATGATGAGGATGAGGGTAATGATGATGATGATGAAGACGATGAGGATGGCGATGATGATGAGGATGAGGGTGAAGATGAATATTAATGTGAACAATGATGGTGATGAGGAGGAGGATGATGACTATGATGATGAGGATGAGGATGAGGGTGATGATGATGATGATGATTATGACCATGATAATGATGATGAGGATGAGGGTGATGATGATGATGAGGATAAGGATGAGGATTATGATGATGATGACGACGACGATGCTGATGATGACCATGATGATGATGACGACGACGATGATGATGATGATGATGACCATGATGATGATGACGAGGATGAGGGTGATGAACGATGATGATGAGGATTAAGGTTGATGATGATGAGGATGAGGGTGATGATGAAGATGATGATGAGGATGATGGTGATGATGAGGAGGATGATGAATATGATGATGAGGATGAGGATGAGGCTGTCGATGAAGATGATGATGATGGTGAGGATGAGGGTGATGAACGATGCTGATGAGGGTGATGATGATGATGAGGATGAGGGTGACGATGAAGATGATGATGAGGATGATGGTGATGATGAGGAGGATGATGACTATGATGATGAGGATGAGGATGAGAGTGATGATGATGAGGAGGAGGATGGTGATGATGACCATGATGATGATGATGACGACCATGAGGATGAGGGTAATGGTGATGATGACCATTATGATGATGATGAGGAGGAGGAGAATGAGGATGAGGATGATGACCATGATGAAGTTGATGCGAATGAGGGTGATGATGATGATGATAAGGATGAGGATGAGGATGAGGATGATGGTGATGAAAATGAGGGTGATGATGATGATGATGATTTTGACGATGATGATGATGATGATGAGGATGAGGGTGATGATGAGGAGGAGGAGGATGAGGGTGATGATGATGATGAGGTTGACAATGATGATGATGACCATGATGAAGCTAATGAGGATGAGGGTGATGAGGATGAGGAGGAGGAGGAGGAGGAGGAGGAAGATGAGGGTGATGATGATGATGACGATGATGATGACCATGATGATGATGATGATGAGGATGAGGGTGATGATGATGATGAGGTTGATGAAGATGAGGATGATGATGGTGATGATGATGATGATGATGAGGATGACCATGATGAAGCTAATGAGGATGAGGGTGATGATGATGGTGATGAGGATGAGGATGAGGGTGATGATGGTGATGGTGATGATGATGATGATGATGATTAGGATGAGGGTGACGATGATGATGATGATGATGAGGGTGATGATGATGAGGTTGATGATGATGAGGATGAGGATGAGGATGAGGATGATGACAGTGATTTGATGATGATGACGATGATGACCATGATGAAGCTGATGAGGATGACGGTGATGATGAGGAGGAGGAGGAGGAGGATGAGGAAGATGATGATGAGGATGAGGATGATGATGATGATGATGATGATGATGATGACAATGATGACCATGATGATGCTAATGAGGATGACGGTCATGATGATGATGATGATGATGATGAGGATGAGGGTGATGATGATGATGATGATGAGGGTGACAATGAAGCTGATGAGGATGAGGGTGATGATGATGATGATGAAGCTGATGAGGGTGATGGTGATGACGATGATGATGAACAATGATGATGAGGAGGAGGAGGAGGAGGAGGATGACTATATGATGAGGATGATGAGGATGAGGATGAGGGTGATGATGATGAGGATGAGGATGAGGGTGATGAACAATGCTGCATTAGGACAAAAACAAATTAGTTAAAATTTACCTATAGCACCATTATAATTTACCTAGTTCAATTATGCTAGCAACCTTAGAGAACTTCCATGAAGTAATCTATAGTGGGAACCCACCACCCATACAAATTCGAAGTAGCTAGTGACACTGTGAATCTAGAAGCCATGTCACATAAATTAGCTCTGAACCTAATTCTATATATCGCATTTACGTTATAGCATATTAATATCGCATATGCGATATAACGCATATGCGAAATGAATAAGATATAACGCATATGCGATATGAATAAGCTATAACGCATATGCGATATAGCTTATTCATATCGCATATGCGTTATACCACATATGAGATATGAATAAGCTATATCGCATATGCGTTATATCGCATATGCATTATTTTAAAATTTAAATAATTGGCGGGATTAAGGTTTGGCATTAGGTTTGGAAGCAGCTTCGGAATACCAAACCTATTGACTAGGACAAATAAACCAGGGCTATTGCTTGTCTTTTAGAGCTCTATCAATATGCTCAGTTTAGATGGCATGTTTTGATATGACATACACAATATTTTTTTTATGAAAATGTGGGATATTGTAGAGTACGAAATGACGATTCTGAATATGTAATTTTTCCCTTCAAAACTATGTTTTATTTATTTATAATTATTTTTTTAAATGACACACGTGAGTTTTCAAAATACATGCATCGATTGTTTGTTATATAACTTTTGATTTCCATCACTATTTCCCCAAAAAACTATATGGTGCACTAGACGAGATCAAGCTCTATGATCTTATATTAAGAAATCAAGGATTTCATTAATTTTTTCCCCTAAAGTGTTGCACCCGCACATAAGGTTTTAATTTCAAGCTTTTCTGACTTCAATAATTAATAATAATAAAAATAATTCATGAAAAATTCCAAATAAATAGTGTTGCACTAGGCCCATATGTCCTTTATATTTCTGCAATATTTTATCCCAAATTGACATTATTTACCTCATATATTGCTGCACCCGCACAAACATATATGTTAAGATGTGCTGAAAATTTGAAATCCCACTTTCACATAAACTAATTTTATAATCATTTACACACATTTTATCTGCATAAATGCTATATGTTATGAAATCTGATTCAATTACCTATCTTTTCTATTTTTACTTCATCTTCACATAAGTTAGGGAAGTACCCCTAATTGTCACCTAAAGTCAAAGTTTCCCATTTATTCCAGTATCATGTGGCATCTAAAGTGTCTTTAAAGGAGTCGATGATTGTGCATCAGCCCTGAACCGAAACAAGATAAAGTTAAAATTTGGAGTTAGAATCGTAAACTCTTTAGGATTGTATTGCATCTTATTCATATATAAACAAATATTAGGGTAATGTGAAATTGTCACATTATGTTGTTCATGACGATAATGGGATTTCCAACCACGATCTTGACGATTTACATGTTGAGGATTTCTCATAAACTATAAACGATGTTAAGCGGATAATTAACCATGTTGAGTCCTAATTGAAACAAAATTAAGAAGAATACTTTAGGCTTATGTTCCGAAGGACTTAGGTCCATTTATGTAATGATAAGCAGTGCTTAATATATTATGATGGTAATAGCAATAGACTCTTTATCTAAGAAAGAGTTATGAAATATTATCTTAAGCTCTTCTCAAACTGAAAATCAATTAGAGTAAAGTTAGAAGGAAAGTTTTTATCTATCATAAAGATCTTAGTGACAATAGACAAACAATAGGGTGACATTAATAACCTCTACGAAACAAGGATGAAGTAAAACAATATGGTTTTACAAGTAAACGAAAAATTACTTTATCTTGCAGATTCTTGAGGTCTTCTAAACAAAACTTTTACTCTAGCAGTATATTCTACGCTAAGAGAAACTATATCTGATATATCACCATAATAAACTTTTACTGGGTCAAAATTTACCTGTTAAACTTGTAAAGATTCAGAAAATCCAGATATGTTAGCAATCGCTAAGTAAGCCCTAGCTAGAAAATGACTCCTCACCTACTTGACAATCAAACCATCAGTACAACTAAATATTTGAATGCAGATTACTCACATCACATATCAAATTTAAACAACATTAATCTATATGTGTTAAAGTTAACGAACACTTTTATTATCTGTTTCATTTCTTCTATTAGCTGCTAGTGGTTATCTAACTGCAACTGTAAACATTTTATGTTATCTCAAAATTTTAAATTTTTGTGAAAATTTGGGGTTTTGACACTTAAGATAGTTGGAGTGAGTAGAATAAAGTGACTTTACAAGCATGTGGAAGGTCATGTATCATACAAGATGCTTGTATCTTATGCATAATTTTTCTGATTTTAGATGTAACTAGTATAGGATCATTCTCTTTTACTTACAAACTAAACAATTTTAACATTAACTCTATTATATCCATCTCACAATAATACATCAATAACATATAATGCATCAATACATTTTCTTGCAGCAATATCTAGTCGAATGAGTTTGCAACAATTCTTGTAATTCCACACTCTTCAAGCAGTCTTCAACTCAGTATTTAGTTGCATCAATGGTCTCATATCCAAATGTAATAACTACATGTCTTGATATACTCAAGACAAAGCTCTATGTTGCTGAATTCATGCGTGAGCTTCTCAACTCACTTTAGAGTAAAGTGGTCAGTCTTCAAAACTTCATAGGTTATACCAAAAATCTTTGTGGTGGGTGAGAGTACCATATCGCAACACCAATTCAAGTGGATGTGAATTGTTCCACTAGAAGGATGAGTTGTCCCATAAATAAAAAGTACTCACGCAACATATACACCATTCATGCTTCCAATATATCATATACATGATTCACGATCCTCATTTAGTCAACGCATATGAAAAACATTCTTAGACATTCCAATTAAACTTCCATGCAAATCGCTAGGGCAGAGATTAGTTTCTTTGTATACCAAACTAGAAAAAACACATTACCTCCACAAGATTGAGTAGGAGCTTCAGTCTTGAACAAGTATTCTCATCATCTTCAAAGCAATTTTACTCCATGCAATTTGAGGAATGACATCAATCCTTCCACCAACAATCTTCTCACTGATCTTCAATGAACTCGCAACAACAAAATAGTAAGATGGCTTCATTATTCAACACAAAGGTCACATCCATAATGCATCTAATCCAGAATTTGCGTCCACAATATCTTCAATCGTCATGGATTTAGACAAGGGATTGCCTCACGACCCTTCAAGTTTGAACACAAACCCAACACGATTCATAATTGCTGGTGGAGGTTCCTTTAAGACCTCAAATGTAGATGAGAATATGGACTAAGAAATGAAATATACAGACCATGCAACAAGTTACAGGAATAGTGGAATATGGATGGATTTAGGTGGGTATCAGGTGTAGCGATGGAGTCACTCACGCTCCATGGGAAAATGAAAAAAAAATGATGGTGAAGACTCTCCGAATCACGAATACAAATACAAATGAAGTTGTTGCAACACAAACCAATAATAAGATAAAACTACCACGGAATGGATTAGGGTTGATATAATGTCATTCTATACATAAGGCACAACACGGTAATGAGTGCACACAACAAAAGAATCAAATATTCCTTGACCTAGGCAGGAGAATAATGCATATATAAAACTAGCGAATAGAAAGAATGTGAGCAATATAATTTATTCTTAGTACATATAGCAAGAATGATGGCGTTGTCCGAGGAAAAAGGTTGAACTCTAAGCAGAACAAGATGTTCAACGGGCAGGCACATTAATGTGCCAACAGTTTGGTAATGGACTGGCAAGCATACAACCTGCCAAAATTGAACACAATAGGAAAGAGTTATGTACGACATTTGATCTGGTACCACTATAGGATTGAAAAACTCAAGAATTAAGTGGCAAGTGGCTTTAACACGTTTTGATTTTTGTATCTATCAGATTAGAACCAGCCACCCTTTTGTTTTAGGGGCTTCTTAAAAGTGCTACACCACAAATACATCTCATTAATCATATATATTGGTTAACTTAAAAGTATCTATCTAATATATTTTTTATTATGAACATCAAGGTATCAACTATTTCAATTTGGATATTTTACAAATAAGCCAAAGTTGCATTAATTAATTAATTATGAAATATAATGGTTTTTATCAAAAAACAATATCTAATTTACTTGTCATATTACAAATTTAAAAAGTACATAATCCTTTATATTTACATTAATTATGATGTAGAATAGCTATTTTTCCAAAACTAATATACAACTCATTGTTCTATTATTAACTAAGTAAATCACCCATTTTATTTTTCGTTGTAATTGTCTAGGTACTAACTATGCCTATTTGGAATCATGTTGTAAATGTTGTAAATTGAAAAAAGTAGTATTAATTAATTCATTATGATGTAAAATAATTGTAATTTACCCCATTGTTTATTAAATTGCAATTATTACAAAACTAATATGTAGCTTATTCATTTATTTTTAACTTAACAATACCTAATCCAAGTAATATATTTTCCATTGTAATCATCCACATCCCAACTATTCCATTTATTTCTTATTGTAAGGCATAACAAATAAATCCTCTTAATAGGTAAAAGTTGCATTAATTAATTAATTAAGTAAGTAAAATACTTGCATTTTACCTAATTATTTATTAATTCCAATTCTAATAAAACTAATATTTAGCTTATTGTTTTATTATTAACTTAAAATACATAATCCAATATATTTTCAATTACAATTGTTAAGGTGCCAACTATTCCAATTTGGAATTGTATACATAGATCCAGCAAATTATAGGGAAAACATGCATTTGTTTACATGCCCACTATTTCAGTTTATAATTGTAGAGTTAGATCCTAAAAATTATAGAGAAAATTTGCATTCATTAACTGATTATGAAGTAAAATAGTTAGCTCTTGTCGATCAAATCAAAATAAGAATAGCTAATATAAAAAAATTTAAATATAATCTAAACCATCTATTACTTTATTAGATGGAGGTAATTAACTCATTTCTAAATCATTATCCTTTAAGGCAACATAAGAATATTATTACCTCTAATTTTTAAGAAGAAAATGTTTTATTACATCTAATTTTTAATAAGAAAATGTAATTCAATGGAGAATAAGGGAAAATTAAGATAGTATAAGAAGGTGATTAACCCCAATTTTCAAGATCAATATATATGAGGCAATATATTGCATTTATGAAATGGAGGTAATCAACTCTAATCTTGAAGGTCAACAACATATTATATTTATGGCATAGAGATGTGTTGCAGCTGCAACTGCTTCTCCAAATTTTCAAATTTTGGACCCCTTTGTTAATTTTAGCATTGCGTGGAATCATTTGAATCCATGAACTCTTTTTGTTTTTGCTTTAATTTTGGTCCATTTTGAGGTTAACTCTCTTCCGGGTTTCCGGAAAATTGCTTATGTTTGAAACTGCTATGGGTTACGGAATTTAGATTCTGGTTTGTTTCCTTTTGAGCTGCAATTTCTTTTCGGAAGCTTATTTCTCATGCTAGCCACTGTTTCGAAGGCCATTTAAACAATGTATCGAAGCCATGTTTCCTTAGGGAGCCTCCGTTGCGGAAATTGAATGATGATTATTCTGAAGGAGGATCTTGATTTCTTTGTTGTCGCGTCGTATCGTTTGACTTGTTTATATTATTGGAGATGGTCGAAGTTGGGTCGAGGTATTTGATCTTTGTGAAGTCGTTGTTTTGGAAGTGAAACAGGTTTTTTGGACCACTACAAGACCTTAAGTTGTTATGAACACTTAGCGTTTTGCATTGATCTGGCAGCATAGCAAAAGTTATGACTTGGATCAGAGGCTGTAGTCTGTTTATCTTCCGCCCTTGCGGCTCCCAAACGAACTAGGTATCCGCCATATAACTGATCCACCCACCGATGCTTTGTCGAGTTTTCGTCGCTTTGTCTTTGGATCGGGGGGTCTGTAGTCTTTCCTTCTCCGCCCTTGCGGCTATGTAATGCACTAAGTGTCCAACGTTGATGTCTTTCCACTCCCTGATTGGGAACTTTTCTTCCTAGTGTTTGAGTTTAGCTCTTTCGATTCCGATAGACTTAGTGATCTCACGAATCCCATTGCCTGTTTGAGATCTGCTGACGCAGCTGCGAGTGAGACTACACAGCCGATGTTTTAATGTTTTAAGCCGTCGATAAGTTTTGCTCTTCTCGTCATTTTGGGAGTTTTAAACCTCTCATTGGGTGATAGTGGTTTTGGTACTTATTAAGGTTTTCATGACGAGAGCGCAATGCAAGGCCTCTTTTGATGACTTTTCATTTTGCTGATGTAGTTTGATTGAAAGATACAGTTCTAATTAATGATAAATGTCATTTGATTGCAGATGGACTCAAGAGATTGTTTAATACTAAGGAAGACAAACGAAAGACAGGGCAGAATCGATGGTGACAAAAGCCCAGGATGGGAAAGATCCGTCAGTTACCGAGCGGGTCCCACTTTGCTAAGCACTCATAAGTTGAAATCTGAAAACGTAACGCATGAAGTGAATCATGAGTACTCACGGGAAAGACAAAATAGTAATATTAGACAGTTTGAGGAGCCCAAAGGTCACACGGTTGGGGCAGCCTAAGGGGTTGGCTGATTTGGTTTAAATATAGGAAAGTTAGAGTTTACAGGGGATTTTTCCCTGGGAAAACTTGTGAACTATTGTTTGTAAGAGGAACTACTTCGTTTTACAATAAGAAATTACAAATTTTGCATGTTGGAGAAGGTGCTATGTGGAATGTTCCAATGTGATAAATGAACAATGTTGAAGAGGAACTATTTCGTTTTCAACTATGTTTCATTAACTGTGAGAGCGTTCTAACTTTCTGAACCTATGTTCTTACCTAAATGTTCTCTAGTATATTCTGTGATGTTTTCCACTATGAGTAATGGAAGTTTTAACTGTTGATGACCTATCTTGTCATGTATACTTTTATTCATGTTTGTATGTTTGGTTCCACGAACAACTATTTGTGATTTGTCGTAACATGTGAACAGTATTACATTACTCATGAATTAATATCTAGCTCTCTAGAGATAGCCTAGTTAGTATTTATTTTCTAATTGTGTGTGATTTAGATGTGAGGGAGTTTAAGATGAGAGGTAAGAACCTGCACATCACATTGTGAACACTCCTTGCATTCTCAATCAATTTGCATGTTAAGTAGGCACTTGCATATCATACTTTAAGTCAAAAAATACAAAAATATATACAGTGGACCGGGCCGCAACCGGTAAAACCTTTTATTTTTGTTTCTTGACCTACGATGGCCAGACCAAAAACCAGACGGATTCCCTACACCAAACAGTCACAAGTTAGTTGGGAATGTTGACTAGGGAGAATCCCTTGCTGTTGCTACCTACGATTTTCCAAGCCTCAACAGTTTTTGGCGCTAGAAGGAGGGCCGCCAGTGCATGGCTAGCTGAGGAAACTCGTTTTCCCAAGACTATTCCACTGGTAACAGTTCAGAAAGCAGTGTGTTTCATAATCCAATTCTTGAAGAGGGGGGTAGAGAACATTTGTATTCTATCGACAATGAAGTTGTTAATGATCTAAGAAGACACGCTAGGGCATATGTGAAGAAGATTGGAGGATTACCGATTATCCCTGAATTTCCCAGAAGAGAATATAAAAGGAAAGATCTTCCTATATTGGAAGACTCAATGTTGGTTGAAGATTGGGAAGAACTTGTAGAAACAACCTTACAGGAAGTCGTACAGCCTTTGAATCAAGCAGGCCCAGATAATCCTTACGGTTTCCCTGTACATACCCCTATTCACTCACCACCTCACTCTCCACCCAAACTCATGGCAGGTGTAAACACAAATCAACCACCCAACCCACCGAGTCCACCACCTGCCTAGAAAGCCAGATCACCTTTAAACCTAACACCTCCTTTGCATGATTTACCTCAATCTTTTGAAAAGATGCTGCCCAAATTTGACCCAAATGAGAAGATACTGGTAGACAACCACTTTCAAAGTTTTTATTTGGCAATAGAAGGGTTAAGGGCTGGGGAATATGAGGATGTAGTTTGCAGAATTTTCCCACACACCCTTAAAGGAGCAGCAACATCATGGTACTTTGGTTTGCCTACAAATTCTATCCCTGATTGGGATACCTTTGAGAGGATTTTTAGAAGCAAGTATGTGACCCAAAAAGCTCATGCAGCTCTCATGAAAGGACTATGCGCCTTAAAGAAAGAAAGAAAGGCGAAGGTGCATAGTTTCACCCAAAGATTTGCAGCATATCTTAAGAATTTTTTTGAAGCTGACAAACCTTTGGATAAAGTCCTAATTGAATATAATACCTTAGCTCTAGGACCCAAGTTGGCCATGTTTGCCAAAGTGAAGGCCAAGCCTACTCTAGCGGAGACCTATGAGGAGGCGGAGAAAGTAGAGGCTGAAAGGGAAAGTATCGAAGATTACCCCGAACGGTCAGGAGAGAAAAATGTGGGGAGGAAAGCTTTGTTGTTTACCAAGTCTAAGGAGGAGCAATCACCAGATTTTGAAGGAATGGAAAAATGATGCAGAAGCTTTCTAACAGAATCATAGACTTGGAAAAGGAAAAGGAAGCCCAAAATTTCTACAAGCCCTATTACAAGAAAATGGAATATAACAATCAATCCCAACCCCCTCCACACAATTTGGCATCTATGAATTTAACAGAGGTAGGAATGGACAATTTTTGCACTTTCCACCAACAACCCCACTCTGAAAAGAATTGTCCTCAATGGATAAACTCAATGACATTGGTTATGAATCAACTATTGGATTCTAAATTGACAGAAGATGAAGATGAAGAAAGGAAAGACAGTAATACATCAACAAAAGAACAAGAGGATGAGACCATGGTTTTATGGGACTGTGTTTCGTTGCTTGACGAAGAGGAGGAAAAGGTTTTGGGACACGAGGACATCCTGGAAACAAATGTAACAACAAGAAGCCAAGGGTTGGCTAAAGAAAACAGTCTCATGCTCCCAAAGATTAAAAGACTTCAAAGGAATGTTAAAAAATTTCAAAATAACTCCTCTGCTAATAAAATTCCAGAATTTAACATCACTAGTCAAGATTCTAGACAGACTAACGTGTTCACTAGGTAGTCGCCAATTGTTGCAGCTGCAATTGTTTCCCCAAATTTTCAAATTTTGGACCCCTTTCTTAATTTTAGCATTGCCTGGAATCGTTTGAATCCATGAACTCTTTTTGTTTTTGCTTTAATTTTGGACTAGTTTCAGGTTAACTCTCTTCCAGCTTTCCGGAAAATTTCTTATGTTTGAAACTGCTATGGGTTACAGAATTTAGAGTCTGTTTTGTTGCCTTTTGAGCTGCGATTTCTTTTCAGAAGCTTATTTCTCATGCTAGCCACTGTTTCGAAGGCCATTTAAACAATGTATCGAAGCCATGTTTCCTTAGGGAGCCTCCGTTGCGGAAATTGAACGATGATTATTCTGCAGGAGGATCTTGATTTCTTTGTTGTCGCGTCGTATCGTTTGACTTGTTTATATTATCGAAGATGGTCGTACTTAGGTGAGGGTATTTGATCTTTGTGAAGTCGTTATTTTGGAAGTAAAATAGGTTTTTTGGGCCGCTGCGAGACCTTAAGTTGTTATGAACACTTAGCGTTTTACGTTGATCTTGCGCCATAGCAATATTTATGATTTGGATCGGAGGTTGTAGTCTGTTTATCTTCTACCCTTGCGGCTCCCAAACGAATTAGGTATCCGCCATATAACTGCTCCGCCCGCCGATGCTTTGTCGAGTTTTCGTCGCTTTGTCTTTGGATCGGGGGATCTGTAGTCTTTCCTCCTCTGCCCTTGCGGCTGTGTAATGCACGAAGTGTCCGACGTTGATGTCTTTCCACTCGTCAACTAGGAACTTTTTCGCCTAGAGTTTGAGTTTAGCTCTTTCAATTCCGATAGACTTAAGAGTCTCACAGATCCCGTTGCCTGTTTGAGATCCGCTGACACGGCTGTGAGTGAGACTACACGGCCGATGTTTTAATGTTTTAAGCCGCCGATAAGTTTTTCTCTTCCCGTCGTTTTGTGAGTTTTAAACCTCTGATTGGGCGACAGTGGTTTTGGTACTTGTTAAGGTTTTCATGACGAGAGCGCAATGCAAGGCTTCTTTTGATGAATTTTTGTTTTGCTGATGTAGTTTGATTGAAAGATACAGTTCTAATTAATAATAAATGTCCTTTGATTGCAGACGGACTCAAGAGACTATTTAATACTAAGGAAGACAAACGAAAGATAGGGTAGAATCGATGGTGACAAAAGCCTAGGATGGGAAAGATCCGTGAGTTACCGAGTAGGTCCCGCTTTGTTAAGCACTCATAAGTTGAAATCTAAAAATGTAACGTATGAAGTGAAGCATGAGTACTCACAGGAAAGACAAAATAGTAATATTAGACAGTTTGAGGAGCCCAAAGGTCACACGGTTGGGGCAGCCCAAGGGATTGGCTGATTTGGTTTAAATATAGGAAAGTTAGAATTTACACGGGTTTTTTCCCTCGAAAAACTTGTGAACTATTGTTTGTAAGAGGAACTGCTTCGTTTTACAATAAGAAATTACAAATTTTGCCTGTTGGAGAAGGTGCTATGTGGAATTTTCCAATGTGATAAATGAACAATGTTGAAGATGAACTATTTCGTTTTCGACTGTGCTTCATTAATTGTGAGAGCATTCTAACTTTCTGAACCTATGTTCTTACCTGAATGTTCTCTAGTATATTCTGTGATGTTTTCCACTATGAGTAATGGAAGTTTTAACTGTTGATGAGCTATCTTGTCATGTATACTTTTATTCATGTTTGTATGTTTGGTTCTAGGAACAGCTATTTGTGATTTTCTGTAACATGTGAATAGTATTACATTACTCATGAATTAATATCTAGCTCTCTAGAGATAGCCTAGTTAGTATTTATTTTCTAATTGTGTGTGATTTAGATGCGAGGGAGTTTAAGATGAGAGGTAAGAACTTGCGCATCACATTGTGAACACTCCTTGCATTCTCAATCAATTTGCATGTTAAGTAGGCACTTGCATATCATACTTTAAGTCAAAAAATACAAAAATATATACGGTGGACCGGGTAGCAACACGTAAAACCCTTTATTTTTGTTCCTTGACCTACGGTGGCCGGGTCGCAAACCGAACGGATTCCCTACACCAAACAGTCACAAGCTAGTTGGGAACGTTGACTGGGGAGAATCCCTTGCTGTTGCTGCCTGCAATTTTCCAAGCCTCAACAAGATGATTAACCCTAATCTTGAAGATCAACAATATATTATATTACCTCAACTCTAATTTTGAAGGTCAACAATATATTATATTTATGGAATAGAGATGATTAACCCTAATCTTGAAGATCAACAATATATTATATTTATATAGTAAAAATAATTAACCCTAATCTTAAAGATCAACAATATTTTGTTATTTCAATACAAAGTTCTACATTGAATAACTTTTAAAAATATCTTTATAACCTTTTTACTCAAGAAAACTAAACTAACCCTAGGAATGCTTTTCTTTTCCAAAATAAAAACAAATTACCGAACAATTAAGAAAAACAAATCTGTAATATAAAACTTAATACATATTTCACTATAAAATATATGTTCAAAATATTGTATTGGTTACTCAAATCGAGTTGAATAATTCTCTTTCACTTTTTGTTTAACAAAACAAGAGTAACCTAGGAATGCTTCTCTTTTCCAAGATAGAAACAAATTATAAAACAATTCAAAATTGACAAATCTGTAATATAAAACTTAATAAATATTTCTTTATAACATACATTTTGAGTTGAACAATTTTGTTCACTTTTTAGAAGAGAAAAATAAAATTCTATAGAATATCAACCATGTTGCCCACAAGCCCTCGGAGTCTTTGTACGAGTGTTCATGCGGGGGCGATTGATTCTTGCTTGCATTTTCAGTTGCGGATGTGAGGGCGCAGCTTTCTTAATAGTTCATGGCTTACTCGATTCTCTTACGGAAATTTTGAATCGGCATTTGGATGAGATGTATATTTTGAATTGCTCTCTGTAGCCATCCTGTAATCACTGGATAATTTATATGACATTCTTCCCTTAATTAGCCAATCCTTTATCTTATCATCACTTGGCATTCTTCGATTAAACAACTTCTGGCCAATTGAGAGAGATTAAGAAACTGGTCGGTTATTAGGATCTTCTTGATTACCATAATGAGATAGGTGTATGATGGTGGATTTGCATATGCTTCAATATGATAATTAGATGCGTGTACAGGCGCTGGCTTGAACAGTTCCGGGCCCATCCCTGGCTATGGGATGATGGTAGGTTTGCAATTGAGAGACGTTCAGGAATTTGATATGATGCCAAATAACTTTTATTTTTCCAGATTGAATATTTATAACTTGACCTCGAGATTGAATATTTATAACTTCACCTAACAGAGGGTTTGTTCTTGCCATCTACTTGAATGTCATCATCAAATAACATATGTTGCTCTACTCCTACTCGTACCGTTGGATTATTCTGCGACGTACTGCCCGTTCCTCACAATGGTTTCTCAATAGATTCTGAGACATATTCACACTTCTGCTCACCATTGTATGCAAGGGCTTCCGAAGAATACGAGAAGTGATGTGACATATTTTACTTTGAATATAACCTGTTAACAATAAAACACTTATTAAAATACTGATCAAATTTTATTTTTTTATAATAAAAATTAAAATATTTACCCTTTAACAAATTATTTTCTGCCACATCTAATATTGATGGGTGTTTAGAGAAACCTTGGGTGACCATATTAATTAAATGGATATCGATAATGTTTTATTTATGTAAAATTCTCCAAAAAGGTGAGAAGAAATTACAACTTGGTTAATTAACTAGCAAATCATCCATTGCCTATATGAAATCATAAATTTTAGTGTTAACCAACACCTTCACCACGACACTTAAGGTTAGTGAAGACTTTTAGTGTTATAATGTGTAACAATACTATAATATAGCACATAGATATAATGCTATATCCATGTTTACCTTTTTCCTCTTTTGGTTGCCATATACTATTAGCATAGATTGATTTTGTCATTTAGAGGCGACTGCAGAAGAGTGTGGTTGAATATAAAGTGAGTGAGGTTGGGAGCCTCCCATCAGTACTCTGCCGTTGTGTTGTATTGCCCGTTGCTAGCCACATATTGTCAGCCCCTTCAAGATCGGGGTCCAGAGGGAAGGAGAGTATGTGTGTGTCTAGAAGGGATAGGAAATCCCGCGCCCAACTACAGAAACATGAAACCTGGTTTTTCAAGTTACCCATCCCTAGAAAGATATCTTGGGTGAGACTTCATCTACATCATAGGTGCTATGGACTGAGCCTTGCTTTGTGGTGTCAATATCTTGGGATTTGTTGCGTTAACCAGAAGGCACTGAACCTGGGTCAAATGGAGAACAAAATCCAACACAATGTATTAAATAGTAAGTTAAATAGCTATCAACTTAATCATTTTCTCTTCAAGCATTTTTACATATAGGTTAGGAAGATCCAAAAGGATTCTCTTCAAAGATTTTGAAATATAGTAAATATCAAATAACCAATTCATTAAAGAATACAATTGCAGCACACATGGAACTTTAAGGCCCAGAGGGGCTTCCTATACAGATTTTATTTTTTTTAATAAAAACAATTTTTTATGCTCTTACAACCTTTGTTTCATTTTTCTTATTTATATATCAAACAAATAATGGATCCAAACTAAGATCCAAGGAATACAATCGTAGCAAATCGATAATCGTTTTAAGATCGTTAGGTTTATAGTTTTAGTAACCAGCTTCTAGCCAATCAGATATGTATCCAAATCATAACAAACATTTAGTATATACATTAAAAATATATAATTAAATTCAAGATGGTTGTGTGCCAATCTTCGAAGTTTAATGTAAAAATAAGCTACAGTCTATTTTCAAAGACGGCAATGGATTTTCTAGTCATAAGGATTTTACTAGACCCAACATTTTAATGTTTAACTTAACTTGAAAATAGTAAAGAGGATTTAAAACCCTTTTTCCAAACTCCGATTTCGGTGTCTTGTAAAAACAATTGAGGCATACCTTGTGCTATAAAATAGATCCAACATGGAGTTGAAGGATCCACGCCCTTATTTTTACATGCACACATTCCTACGAGTGTTACTTACTAGGAGTTATTTCACGAATTTAAGATTAAAAAGGTAAGGGATAATTCTTCTCACCCAAGGCTAGAGTAATGGATTTCTTAGGTGGAAGTAAACCCTGTCGCTTCTCTTGCATGACCCCTTAGGCTTCCTTTCATCCTCATTTAATTGGTTTTAAAGCTATATGGGTAACCATTTCAACAATCCTAGCATAATTCTTCATAAAAGAAGAATTCAACTATGAGTAAATGAAAATTACTTTAAACCCTAAATCCCGTGATTTCAAAAGAAATGCTTACCTTTGGATGAAGTTTGGGCTATAATGGAAAGGATAGATTCGTCCAAATCGATTGACTAACCATTCTTTGGGTACCCTTGCCTTACGTGTCAAAGAAGAGCTTTATTATTTCTTTAAGTGTGAAATTGAACTACTTTGTGATAACCACATAATGAGGGAGAGCGTTATACCTTAATTAAGTAATCAGAGAGCAACAAAGCATGCACAGTAGCATAGATTGAAGGTGAGCCTAACGCTCAACACAGCTTGATTATTCATAGGTAATAGTTACAGATATAGGTTTAGAGAGCCTTCAATAGACTTCCTCATGAGACTTTCTTTTGAAAGCATATTTGAAGATTCATTTGTAGATGAAGAAGGAGATGAAGAGATTCCGCTAAGAGCAGGTTATTGAAGATATGGAGAATGTAAATGCATTTGATGAGATGCTCATCGATTCAGTTCCATTGGTCTCTGCTATTACATTAGCTGAAGCGCCATATTTCTCAATTGAGAGTAATGCGTTTTCATTAGAAGCAACGAGATTGATCAACAAACATCGCTCATGAAGAATCTTCTTAATAATTTCACTTGAATTGTCCACACCAACAGTAGGCAAATAAATGTTGGCAAATATTCTTCCATGAGGCATTCTATCACTTATACTGGCTAATTTTCTAATAGGTGGATCATTCACACTAGAATCGGCAAGTATGCGTCCAAACTCATTATCCCAAACCTTTTCATCAAAGGTCGATTGACCATTAATCTTGGAAATTCCAACAGTGAAATTAGTAGGTGCACTACTCGCTACATTCTAGAAATATGGCGCTTCAGCTAATGTAATAACAGAGACCAATGGAACTGAATCGATGAGCATCTCATCAAATGCATTTACGTTCTCCATATCTTCAATAACCTGCTCTTGCTCCAGTGGAATCTCTTCATCTCCTTCTTCATCTGCAAATGAATCTTCAAAGATGCTTTCAAAAGCAAGTCTCATGAGGAAGTCCATTTTGAATGGAATAATTACCTTCAACACTGAAGATCGCAGCAACAAAATACAGTACCGTGCCCCTGAGTACTCGTGAAACCCGGTAGTACCGCTCTCCTGCCCACTGACGACTCGCGGTAGTCTGAGTTCATGGGCAGCGCGCAGCTAAACCTCCTGTGCTCTCTTCTAGAAAATTGAGACTGCTTTTCTTCTTCAGCTGATGGGCGGTGCCAAGAATTCTCACCAGGCTCTGCACGGTGATGGGCGCTCTCCTCCAAGACACTTTAAATACGATTCAATAGCTGCACTATCGAACTTTTTACATACAGGTCATTCTCCTCCAGGAAACTTCAAATACGGCAGAGGAATTTGCTGCTTCACTCACGGCATATCTCATAGACTCCATGCCCACACAACCCAGCAGTCACACTCTCACACGGATGGCAGCAACGAATGGGCAGCGCTCTTCCCTTCATGCCCAACACTCATGCTAACACCAGCCTCAACCTTTTCTGGCAACTTGCGATCTCTCCTTTTTAGACTGGCAGTAATCTTCTTTTGATTGGACAGCACAACACTCTCACTTTTTAGATCTCCCTTCAGTGTTCTCGCTTCCAGCTACAGCAATTTCACATAGCAATCCAAGAATTCCACACACACGCTGTGAACTCTACAAAGACAGACGGGAGGAGGACAAGGAGAAAACCAGTAGATACCAAATTAACTTGACAAATGAACCAGCCAATTTTTTTTTTTTTTCCACCAAACAAATGGCTTCGCCACGGGACTTCAGGCCGATGACTTCTCCATGGGACAAATTCGATGGAAATGAGAATAGAATTAACTCCACACGGCAGGCAGCTCCACTTTACACAGGCCTGTCGATCTTCTCCACGGTTTCTCCTTCACGCGGCAGCTAGCTGGGCGACTGGATACTTTCAACAGGTCACGTCTCTCTGACTTCACATAAACTTGCGATCTCTCCTTTTCTTGTGACGATCTCGGATCCCATGATTTCCACAGTCTGCTTCTTCTCCACACACTGGAAGCTGGGTGTGTTCCTCCAACCTCAGCTCTGATACCAAATTAAGTAATCAGAGAGCAACAAAGCATGCACAGTAGCATAGACTGAAGGTGAGCCTAACGCTCAACACAGCTTAATTATTCATAGGTAATAGTTACAGATATATAGGTTTAGAGAGCCTTCAACAGACTCCTACAATAGTGGATCTGGAACTACACGTACACAAACAACATAACAATATACTAACATAAGTATTTATCCATTATTATTCTAACAAGTGCCAAGGGTTTTCTCCTCCAAACTCTCCATTTCTTTCTATTCCTTGGACCAAAAAAAACATGATATTAGTCTCTTGTTGTTGCATGCAAAAAATTCTGATGGAATAGATTTTAAAAATTAAAACATTTTCTTACCTTCCCTTATGTTAAACCCTTACTGGATTAGAAATCTTCTCCATCAGCAATCGCAGGTAAGCACACCATGAGCTTACACCTCACCACACTAGAAACAAAAATAGATGAGACTGTGCAAAGGGATATAGGTGACCAAAACTAGTTGATAAACACTAATAAGCACACCATAAGTTATTCATTAAACCAAGAAGAAAATGTGCACTCATGTCAGAAGGCAAGTAAATGCGTATCAAAGCATCATCATGCAACAAGGAGGTTCATAACGAAACCACAAGCAACCATGACGGTGAACAAGAAAAAAACCTTCACGCCCAACTTACAACACTGAATTTGACATCAAAACACTAAATTTCATTTTCAACTTTGTGGATCGGGTAGAGTACACATGGAGGGCCAAGATCCCTTTCTTTCTAACTAAAGCATGAGAGTATGCCAACATCATTAAATTGTCCTCGCTGCGATATCAATGCGTAAGCCATAGCTTAGGAAAACTATAATACTTCATTGAAAAACCCATTTACCTCGTGGAGGTGTTATCCATCATCTCCTTCAGTTTTACAAAACCCTTGTAACTCTGTTAGGTCACATGTCATAACTTTGGCATATAGAGTATTAAAATATAGGTTATGCCTTGTAAACGTTCCCACATCATATGTCGAGCTTGCGAGGCTTGTACACCCCCTTGTCTAATCACTTCACCTTATATAAGTGGGGGAAAACATTAAAAATTTTCATTATAACCTTATCACATAATCAATACATATGTCTAGTAAGCATGGTGTATGGCTAGAGTTCAAACCTTATGATTTAATCCTAGTAAAATAAAAAGAAACATTTCTTTTTCCTTAACAATAACATATCACCTTGTCGACAAGATGCCATTCTGGTTTGGTCATAGTTGGAGTCAATGACGGACCGACGACAAGTCATGTCTTCATACATACTAGAAGTTCAATTAAAATTATTCATGCAAAAAGGTAAAAATGAACTTACCACAAAGAAAATAGTTTACGCTATTAAAGTATGTAAATTATATATACATTTTTTATAGCCAAATTTCTGGGTAAGTGACACATTCCGTGGGAGCATGAAAATAATGATGGTGATGACTCCCCCAATCATGAATACAAATGAAGATGTAGCAACACAAACTAGTAATGATATAAAACTATACCATGGAATGAATTAGGGTTGATATAATATCATTCTATACTTCAATGCACAACATGGTAATTAATGCAGAAAACAAAATGCTCAAACCTTCCTTAACCCATGTAGGACTATGCACGAGAATAATGCATATGACAAACTAGCGCCTAATAGGAAGGTGAGCAATAGAAATAATTCCAAGTGCATACAACAAGAATGAGGGAGTGATGCGAGGAAAAGAGTTCAACTTCAAGAAGAACGAGATGTTTAGAGGGCAGACACATTAATGGGCCAACTATTTGGAAATGGTCTAGCAAGCATACAACCTACGAGAACTCAAACACAGTAAGAAAGATTTATTGCAGATATCTGATCTGGTATATTGTAGTATTAAATAACTCTTGAATTCATTTTACTCCATGGAAAAATCCTTTATTTATACAATGCATATGGTGGTTGATCTTTATCTTCCAACCAAACTTTTCATCTTAGTATACGACTATTCATATTCATAATCTATTTACAATATTTACATAGTCTATGGAACTATAATATGAGGATTAGGTTTCCAAGAATGGATATATATTGGTTAACTTAAAAGCACCCAATCTAATTTTTTTTATTATAAACATCAAGGCATGAACTATCTCAATTTGGATATCTTACAAATAGGCCAAAGTTGCATTAATTAAATAATTATGAAGTAAAATAGTTTTTATCCAAAACCAATATCTATTTTCTTTGTTATATTATTAACTTAAAAGTACATAATCCCTTATATTTTACATTAATTATGAAGTAGAATAGTTATTTTTCCAAAACTAATATGTAACTCATTGTTTTATTATTAACTAAGTACATAACCCATTTTATTTTCCATTTTAATTGTCCAATATATCTCCCATGAGAATCATCCACATGCTAACTATTCCATTTTAAAATCATAAAGGATAACATATAAATCCACTCTTAACATATAACAAATAAATCCTACCAATAGGTAAAAGTTGCATTAATTAATTAATGAGGTAAAATACTTGCATTTCACCTAATTATTTATTAATTGCAATTCTAAGAAAACTAATATCCAACTTATTGTTTTATTATTAACTTGAAAATACATAATCCAATATATTTTTCATCCAACTATTCCAATTTGGAATTGTATACCTAGATCTTATAAATTATAGGAAAAAATGCATTTGTTGAGGTGCCCACTATTCCAATTTATAATTGTACACTTAAATCCTAATAATTATAGGCAAAAATTGCATTCATCAATTGATTATGAAGTAAAATAGTTAGCTCTTAGAAGTCAAATCAAAACAAAAATAAGTGATATAAAAAGATTTAATTCTAATCTAAACCATCTACTAGTTTAGAGGGATCAACACAAATATGCCAACTCTTGTCTAAATCATTATCCTTTTGAGTAAGATGTTAAGGTAACATAAAAATATCATTACCTCTAATTTTTAAGAAGAAAATGTGTTATTACATCTAATTTTTAATAAGAAAATGTGATTCACTAGAGAATAAAGAGAAATTAAGATATTATAAGGAGGTGATTAACCTTAATTTTGAAGATCAATATATATGAAATGGAGGTGATTAACCTTGATCTTGAAGGTCAACAATATATTATATTTATGGAATGAAGGTGATTACTCCTAATATTGAAGATCAACAATATATTATATTTATAAAATAAAAATGATTAACGATAATCTTATAGATCAACAATATTTTGTTATTTAAATAGTAAAGTTCTAATTACTTTTAAAATACCTTAGCAACCTTTTGCTTAACAAAACTAGAGTAACCTACGAATGGTTCTCTTTTCCAACATAAAAACAAATTATAAAACAATTCAAAAATGACAAATCTGTAATATAAAACTTCATAAATATTTCACTATAAAATACATTTTCAAAATATTTCCTAGAGAACACCGGTTCTACCATGTTGCCCACAAGCCATCAGAGTCTTTGTCCGATTATTCATGCGGGGGCGCTTGATTCTTGCTTGCATTTTCCATTGCGGATGTGAAGGCGCAGCTTTCTTAATAATTCATGGCTTACTCGATTGTCTTAGGAAATTTTGAATCGGCATTAGGATGAGATGTAAATTTTGAATTGATCTCCGTAGCCGTCTTGTAATGACTGGATAATATATATGACATTCTTCCCTTAATCACCCAATCCTTATGAATCATTTATCTTATCATCACTTGGCATTTCTTTGATTAAAGAGCTTCCGGCGGATGCATGGAAACGGAATTGAGAGAGATTAAGGAATTCGATATGACCCTAGATAATTAGGCTGTTGCCAAATGGAATATTCAGAACTAGACCCAACTGGCCGGTTATTCCGATCTTCTTGATTACCATAATCAGATAGGTGTACGGCCGTTGGCTTGAATAGCTTAGGGTCCATAACTTGAAACGCGGATGCGGATGATGGTGGATTTGCATCTGCTTCATTATGATAATTAGATGCGTGTACCGGCGCTCGCTTGAACAGTTTCGGGCCCATCCCTGGATATGGGCATGATGGCAGGTTTGTAATTGAGAGACATTCAGGAATTTGAGATGATCCCAAATTACTTTTATTTTGCCAGATTGAATATTTATAACTTGACCTAACGGAGGGTTTGTTGTTCTCATATACTTGAATGCCATCATCAAATAACATATGTTGCTCTACTCCTACTCTTACCGTTGGATTATTCTGCAACGTACTGCGCGTTCCTGGCAATGGTTTCTCGATAGATTCTGAGACATATTGAGACTTGTGCTCACGATTGTAACCAAGGGCTTCCGAAGAATATGAGAAGTGATATGGCAATAGAGGAGGTCTGGGCATATTGTAACACAGATAAAAGAATGGATGTTGCAGTGCTTCTGTTACTCCCGGTCTTCTCTTCGGATCCCACGATAAGAAACTATTGATGAGATCAATGGCCTGGGCACTTGCACTTGGTAGAAGAGAAGACAACTCTTTCGTAGAGTCAACATTATTAAACTCTTCTGGAAAGCTGAAATTCATAGAAAGAGCATGACCTGTTAGGGTATCAGGAGAACCGATGACAGAGCAAATGTTATTTATGTGATCTATCGTGTCATAACCTGAAAATAGCGGGAAGCCAGTGAAGAATTCCGCCATGATAACACCCATCGCCCAGATATCGATGCTGAAGTCATAAGAAGTGGATCCAAGCAGGAGTTCCGGAGCTCGATATGGCCGTGTGCCCACATACGATTCTAGTGGTTCATTAATGCTCTTTGCCAACCCGAAATCAGCAATTTTAATAGTATCTCCCTTCAGTAAGAAGTTTTCTGGCTTCAGGTCACGGTGACAATATCCTTTACTGTGCATGTGCATCAACCCTGTCAAAATTTGGAAGCAAAAGCTGCGCACTTCTTGCTCTGAGAATGGACTGCATCTCGCTCTTTTCATGAGCTGCCCTAAATCGCAGTCCATTAACTCAAATACCAAAAACAGTGTGGTTCCCTCCAATATGATATCATTCATACAAAGAATGTTTGGATGAGAGCCCAAATTCACTAAACATTTCACTTCTGCATTATTACCGCAATATTCATATTTAGCAAAACTTCCATTGATTCTCTTGATGGCACAAGCTTCGCCGCTCATGTTGTCCACTGCGTTCCAAACGGTTCCGTGAGCTCCTGCTCCCAACTTCTCGACAAAAACATAACGACCTTCGTCGATCACAATATTTGGATCCAGAGTAAGAGCCATCTCCTCAGCCAGAGTATTCGATTGAAATTAAAAAGGAAAGAAAAAGAGTAACAGTAAATTTGTCAGACTAACTCCGATTGCACGAGTTCAATTACAATTTGCCTCAGTTGTTTCAACTGTATAATATATATAAAAGTTGAAACGAATAATTGTATCATGTTTTAGTCGGCTTCTCCAAGGGTGACTCCAAGGGTCAAGCAACTTTAGTCGTCTTTTCAAGGGTGGACTCCAAGGATCAAGCAAGAGTCAATGGTTTTTTTTTCTTTATAATAATAATTAAAATAATTATTTTGTGTATATTTTTGGTTTTTTTATATAATTTAAATGGTAAGAGGAATGATTGTTATCATAACTTGAGTCCTTATGTATTGGCTACAATAAATAAATAAATTATATAATTCTAGAAATACTTTAGATTCTCCTAAATAACAGGTGTGTTGACATATTTTACTATACCTGTTGACATATTTTACTTTGAATATAGCGCGTTAATAATAAACTACTTATTAAAAAAGTGATCAAATTTTATTTTTTTATAATAAAATAAAATAAAATATTTACAGCTTAAGAAATCATTCTCTACTACATCTAATAGTGATGGGTGTTTACAAAACTTTGGGTGACCATATTAACCAGCGTAGATCTAAATCCTAAGCTCTATCAAGCGCTGAGAGGAATCAAATCTCTCTAGGTGCAAACCTCTTCTTAGGTATTACACTCAATGAGCTATCAACTTTGGTGTGTCCTATATATACCATTGATTTGATTCAAATCAAAAGACACATCTTTTTATTTAAGGTCAACATATAATATGTTTATTATTAATATTTAATATTATTTATGGTCAACATATAATATTTAATATTATTTTTTATTTTGTTAGGAACAAACATTACAACATCTCCCCATAAATGGTTTTAAACCCATATGCAAGGCCCTCCTAAAACCATGGGTTGTTTAGGAGGCCTTGCACATGGTCTTAAAACCATTTGCAAGGCCCTCCTAAACCATGTAGAATAAAACCATGGGTCTTTTTAGGAGGCCTTGCACATGGTTTTAAAATCATGTGCCCGGTCCTCTTAAACCATATACAATAAAAGCATGGGTTGTTTAAAAGGCCAACATTATTTTGCAAATAATTCAATTTTTATTTTTTTATTATTTTGTTAGGTAGGAACATTACAACATCTCCCCCATATTGTGTTTTTTTTATAATGCACATTTTTTGGGGGATAATTAAATTTTTACTTTTTTATTGTTTTTTTTTTATTTTTTATTGTTTTGTTAGGTAGGAAGATTACAACATCTCCCCCATATTATGTTGTTTTTCTCGCCGACATTTATTTTGTATTAATAAAAATAACGTTACTTAATGTTACAAGATCTCCCCATACTAGGCTGTAGAGAGCCTCTCTGCTCAATTAAATAGACATAGATAATGTTTTATTTATGTAAAATACAACATCTAATAATGATGGGTGTTTACAAAACCTTGGGTGACCATATTAGATAGACATAGATAATGTTTTATTTATGTAAAATACGACATCTAATAGTGATGGGTGTTTACGAAAACCTTGTGTTACCATAGTAATTAAATGGACATTGATAATGTTTTATTTATGTAAAATTCTCCAAAAAGTGAGAATAAATTACTACTTAGCTAATTAACTAGGACATTATTCATTGCATACAGGAAATCATAAATTTTATTGTTAATTAACACCTTCACCGCTACACTTAAGGTTAGCCAACACTTTTATTATTACAATGTGTAACAATACTACAATATAGCCTATAGATATAATGCTATATGCATATTTATTTTTAATGTTACAATTATGTGTAAAAAGACTATAATATAGCACATAGATATAATGCTATATGCATATTTTTTAATTTTTTTTGGTTGCCATAGTGTGAGCACAAATCGATTTTGTGACTTAGAGGCAACTGCGGAAGAGTGTGGTTGAATACAATGGGATTGAGGTTGCAATCCTCCCAACAACAGTCTCACGTTGTATTGTCGTTGCTAGCCACATATTGTAAGCCCTGGAAAGCTCGAGGGTCTTGAGGGAATGACAGTACCCGTCAGGGTATGGTAGGGAGGAAAGTGATGGGTTATCAAAGATTGATAATCGAGTGACTACAACAACAACAGAGCGAGGACAAACAACCTTCGGCATCGTCCTCAAACATCAACAACTAGCAATTTAAAGGTATGTCAAAATTATTTGAATTCGTTTATTGTCGTAGAATGAAAATTTAGATGTACTACAATTTTTATCAGATCTAGTTTTATGAATATGCATGCATGTCAGTGGTTTTGTTTGGACCCCGTGGAGGGTCGTTACATAGACACCTTTACCATTATACTATGGAACCATAATATATTATAGCACTAATATCTTATTGATATGTGTAATAGAGCATATTAGCATAATTTTTAACCTTAGGAGATTTTGTAAAATTGGAAGAGACATGGATGGTAGTTGTGTTTTTCCTTAAGAATTACTCGAAAACATAATTTATATGTAGATTTCTTGTGGTTATAAAAGTATATTTACAAATAAATAGAAATATTAAGAGAGATAAGAGGAGGATGGTATGGTATGGTGGGTTAATTGTCAAATGTTTTTTTCACATGAAGAAGAAATCATGTGTTAAAGAGTTTAAAGTACATTCTTTGATTGTTATAAGAAGTATATAGATTTTTAGGAACACTTATATATTTGACTACAAATTAGTTCATGCCTTGTGCTTCTAAATGTAGGATAATTCCCTTGCAAGGTACAGAAACACTCTTAAAATCATGCATGAAAGGAAATTCATCCATGAGTCCTATTACGCCATAGATGGATCCAACCTACCATTTAGGATGTAGCATAGTGAAGGGATATTTTCCCAATAGGCTAAGTATGGGATTTTTTATGTAAAAGTATTGGTCTCGGAGGACTCAAGGCCTTTAGTTTTTTCAGGGAAGTTCCTCTTGGTTTATTTCAAGGAGTATTGGCTTCTAGTGGCTTTGCTAACTACCATTGATGGGAAGAAGTCCCCCATTATGTTGGGAATTTGTGCCCTAGGTTGGTTCCCTAGTGCTTCTTGAGATGGATCTATTAGAACATGTGGCTGAAGCGATCCTACCCACACTTATTTTTATGTTGTGTAGAAGGTGGTTTCACTTGTAAGGGTTGTCATACTTGTTTTATCACACTTCATTTATGGCCACTTGGACCTTTATTTTGATGTATCACCCCTCCTCTTGGTGTCCATGCACAAAATTCATGATGATGTCATCCTTTAGAAGATGACCTTACCTTGTTAAAGAGGAGGAGGTTGAGGGAAATTCTACATTGTTGGGGTTAGATGGGATGTGATATCCTCATATGGTTCAACAATTGACTTGGTTGGATCCATCAACATCATTTTATCATTATTTTTAATATTTTTTGGCTTAGTCCATAGCTTATGGGAGGAAAGCCCTAATTTTAAATTATTTTATGTTTCATTAAGGTAGGCTCTAAACACTCAAAAATACTAGTACACCTCATATAAATAGAGGTTCCTAGATCTCATTTAAAAACAAGGAAATGTTTTCGAAATTGTTTGTTTTTAAAATGATATTCAGTAATATAGTTGTTAACATCAATCTTGATCCTTGAGAGGATACTAAAACGTCTTGGATGATGAACTTCAATGAGACCAAATCTCAGTCATGTATGGGTGCAACTATTATATTAACTTGATATCCTCTTACTAATAATCATTGCCTCTCTCTCCGCTTAGGATTTCAAGGTACTAACAATGTGGATGGATACGAAGTTCTTTTGCATGGCATTGAATTGGCCAAAGATTATGGTATTAAGATTTTAGATATTATTGGCGACTTTGATCTGATTGTAAAAGGGATGTTTACAAGTAAAGATCAAAGGTTGAAAAGGTACAAGAATGCAATGTGATTTTCCATGGAAAATTTCAATGCCTTATCTTTGCAAGTGGTTCCTAGATATCAAAACTAGCTAATTGATTTCTTCGCAATATGTGCTTTTGATCTATTCCCCAACAAGGTTGTTCTATAATAAGAAAAAAATCCAATAGTATGCATACGATCAGTTCTACATAACTTCAAATAGTGGTATATTTTTTATGACAACAAAGAGATACAAAGGTTTATGAACAACGTGGTATATATCTCAAGCCATCTGATTGAGTGGACAAAACAAGGGTCATCCAAAAAATGAGATTATAACCCCATTCCTTCCAAAAGAGTACCAACGTAAAGGATTTTTTCTAGATATTTATATATGTAAATAAAACAAGAGAAGGGAGCTCCCACCAAAATATTATATTGAAATTGATATTAGATCTCTTGAGGATCCAAGGCCCATCAATATTGGTAAAGAGATTACTCCTGAAGAAAGAAAGGAAATGGAAATCTTGGTCCTGGAATTCAGGGATGTTTTCTATTGGTCCTATTATGAACTAGAATCCTATGACACAAACATAATTGACCATCCTATAACATTGAGAGAAGGTGTACTCAATATTGAAATCGCACAATATTTTGAGTAATGAAGCCATGAAATGGTGATTTCACCCCTGTTTTTCAGTAATGCTGGGTGATATAGCTTGTTCACTGCTCATATATGGACTGAGGACCCTATTATCTAGTATGCACTTTATTTGAGGTTGGGCAGTCTTGCCAATATGAACCATTGAACCTTATCAATTATCATACCCTTGATTTGAGGTTGGGAATTCTCTCCAATATGGACCTTCATAGTTAGTGCACCCTCTATTTGAGGTTGGGAAGTATCTCTAATATTAACACTAGCATTGAATTTTTCTTGAATATTTTATTTTACCTTCTTTATTTGGTCGAATCGCCCATCCATTTTTGTTGGTGGAGGATTCTATAGTGGTTTCATCCCCCATTTTATTTTGGGTGAAGGTTTTTTAACTTTGAATTCATTTATATCTGAGTAAAACATGGAGTCATGCAACAAATTTATCCCTATATAATGCGATAAGAGTCAATAGAAACCCACACAAAGAATCATCAGATATTTCATATTTGCATGAAGCTTTTTTTCTGACAGTGTTTGTCTCTGCATTTGTTCAAAGTTTCTTGTGGTTTCTAGTCTTCACAGAGATTAGTTTTCATAGAATTAAATAATGTGCAATGAACATGTTACATTCGCATTATGTGTTGTATACTTTCTTGAAATTTAAGTTTCTCTTCCATTTCAAAATCACGTTAGCCAGTTTGTTGATAGTTTTTCAATTCCAATCATGTTTTCTCCTTGTCTAAGTTTGAATTTGAAAATATTCAGTCTAAATAGGGCTTAAATAGATAAAAGAGAAGAAAATGTATGGAATGAGTAGTGTTACATGATAAAATAGTGGGTACATAGGTTTTCGCATACTTTATGGCTATTGTTGAATACTTAGTATCTACAAAAAGAAAATGATCAAATTCTAAGGAATGGAAGGATCCAAGGACTAAGTTCTATACCACATTTAAATTCTATGGAGAAATTTCATAGATCACTACAACATTGAAGATATTCTACCGCTTTCCACATGGGGTGGAGGGACACGTAGAAGATGATCCTAAAGAGGAACTTCATCAATAACATCTACGATTTCGATAATATAATGGTAATTTCATAGTATGAGACAAAAGGGATATGAGAAGTCGCACATAATCGCACATACTACCATAGGACACTCACGACATGGACTATAAACATTGGTTTGGAGGGGATGAAAATAATTTGGGATTATTGGGATAAACACATTGTTGTGGAAATTGTAGCTCTATTGAAAGAGTATGGAGACATATTCTTGAAAATTTTTATAAACAAAAGGTGTCATGGGAGAATTGAGTGAAATGAAAATTGAACTCAAACTAGGAGTAACATCTAAACAAGAGTATAGTTTATTATATGAACCCTCATTTCGAAGAATGGGTAAAGTAAGAAATTGATAATTTTTTGGATGCAAGCTTCATATTTAGAGTGGAAAAGTTATAGCAGTCATCTTAATTGTCATGAATGGTTAGAAAACATGCGGTATTTATGTTTTTGTATATTTATGTAGATTAATTGAGGCATTCCTGCATGATACTTTCTGAAACCCATTCAATTGTAAACTATAAGAAATAAGTAAAGAATGAATATGTAACACCCCAGTTTTGACCCCGTTTCAATTAATGTATATGATGTAAATATGATATGGGATCATGACAAGGAGCTCAAGGCCAAGGCCCTATCATTAATTAATGTTTGGTATAGAGGAGATCATGGTTGATTCCTATGGTTTATGTGCTAAGGCAAGAACATTTGTAAACATCATGTAAATATACAAATTAATGAAAAACCCATAGCCAGCTATGTCAATGCAATACAAAATGAGATAGGGGCATGATTTTCCTAAGGATAAGGGGGAGGGAATGTTAACCTTGAACCAGTTTGGGAAAATCCATGTTTCATGGGGAAATCCCATTAAAACTGTAACCTACCCTTTCTCTTGTCTTTCTTCCCAACCATTTATTTCTTCAAGAATGTGGTTGAGGTAGTTATCACAGGGAAGGGGAAGAGTATGGAAAAATTCAAATTGGGTAGAGCACCCAGTTTTGAATGTCATGTTTTGACTTCGTGGGCAAGAAAACACCCAGAACCATATGCCAGTTTGGACAGATGCATTCACACATTACGTCTTTGTTTTTTATTCATTTTTTGGCTAATTCAGCATTCTCTCCATTCCCGTGGAATATCTTCGACAACTGAGTTCTTCTTGTGTGTATAATTCGCGTTCTGCAAGTGTTTTCCCTTGGAGAGACATTGATTGCTGTGTTGCAGCATTATCTTGAACTACAGAGTGTATGAGACCCTATTACTTGTGTTCCAGAGTAAATCCTGCATTGTGGAGTTTCCTTGTGGTTGTTGTGTTGTGCACCTTGGTTTGGGTTTGAACTATGTACAAGACTTAGGAATTAGAGAGACATAGAATGTACTTGATAAAACTAGTGTGGAAGCTCACAATAAGATATGAGGAGTTGGTGAACCTGCTTTGCACATCCTGAAGAGCACAAGAAGGGAAGGTGTATCCAGAGGAACTATGGAGTAGAGAAGGGGACACTTCCTTGTGTTGGGTGTGTAGGAAGTGGGGAAGCCAGGCCAAGTAGGTCTTGTGATGGTTTCCTTAGCTCTATAGTTGAGCTCACTGGCTTAGCAGTTCTTTGTGCCCATTTCCTTAGAAGCTTGATAAACCCAACTGGAGAGATGGCTTGGCTGGTAGCCTGATAAACCCATATATTGGCTTGGTTGTGTCTAGTTGCGTTTGACCTTATGAGTAACCTTTGGATGGGAAGTCTGATAAACCTAGGAGTGAGATGGCTTAACTATGTACAATCTGATAGACCCATCTGTTGACTTGAATGGTCCTTAAGGTGAATGTTGGCTAAGCTTGACTGAACAGTCTATTAAACCCAACTATGAGATGGGTTGGCTGAGTGGCCTCTGAAACCCAACTTTGAGATGGCTTGGCTTAGTGGCCTGTGAAACACATCTGTTGGTTGGTTTCCCTTGCATCCTGATAAACCCAACTATGTTGGCTTGGATACATTTTGGTGCACCCTTGGCTATGTATGAGTCTGCTAGTGTTCCCTTATTCCTTGAGGAAATCATGCCCAACTCGAGGGTGGCAGTGTTACTGAGAGATTGATGAGCACACTGACCTATGGTTGGGTGGAACCTTGCAATGACATAGCTAGTTGCAGGACAAGTTCTTCTCAAGATAAGTGTTCTTTTCTATGTTAATCTCTGCAATTGTATTTCTTTCATTATAATTACTTGATGGAATGTGATGAATTGATGAATTGTTCCTTTGAATAACTGCAATTATAAGCATCTATGTATGTTTTCTTCAATGCATTTTTAAATTAAGTTGCAAAGTTAGATTGGACATATTGGTGATGGCACAAATGATCAAATAGATCCAAGAATTCTATTAAAAAGTTGATTTTTCCGCTAGAAATATTCCTTTCTGCAATTTGCGGGATGCAGGATTGTGGGATGCGGGATGCAAGATGTGGGATGTCAGTTTCGCAAATCTTGATTTCCACAATTTTCCTTCTGCAACATCCTTTCCACAACTTGTAGGATGCAGGATTTCTTTTTGTGAATTACAACTTTTCGCAGTTTTCATTTCGCAATGCACCTTTCCGCAATTTGCAAGATGTGGGAATGCGGGATCGTGAGATGGAGATTTCCATATTTTCTCGATCCCACAACTCGGGCTTTTCATACCATTTATTTTTGCAGGTGGATTCTTAGCTGTTGATTTTTTTCTAGATGCGAAACATATGATCATCGTCGATCGCCGTTGTGATGTTTCTCCGCCGTTCGATTTCCCCTGAGATATTTCTTCTTTGCTAGTGGGAAGTTGGAGAATTTACATGCGAAATTCAATGACCATGTGGTATCAGAACATGAATGTGGAGGAGAGTTTCAGGGCCATACCCCATGTTTCGATGAACAAAAAAGGTTCTCGATGAAATTTTTAATTCCGCATGATAACGTGGTATGGGTACGTGACATTATGGTATTAGAGCTGCTGGTTGTAGCATCGGGCTTGGATGGGCTAGGACAAATAGTTAGAGGAAGTAAGAATGTCCTCAGATACCAACATTGGAGTACGCTACGGAGTCATATCTATAGAATGGCGCCAGCACTACAAGGTGGTATCAGCACTATGGGTTGCCGCGTCAAGCTTGAAAGGACCAGGTTGAATAGTTAACAGAGTTGTTGGTTAGAACATTGGGCCTAGATAGGCTAGGTGATAGTAAGTAAATGGTTTTAATTTTGAATTACTATGTATCTAACAAATGGTGTTTGATAACACATTTTGTAGAGTCATAGTGCATATTGGAAAGTGGGTTGTTGGCTCAGCGATGAGAACCTATGGCATGAATGATGCACATGATCCCTATGAGCACGAGGAGGATGCTATGGGGGAAAATGTTCAAGTTGGAAATACTGAGACAGAGTCTAATGAGAGGAGGTTTCAAGATACTCCCCTAGATTTTGTAGCTACCATGAGAAGCCTCATGGTGGATATGCAGAGCTATAGGGTAGACAATGAAAGGTTGGTTAAGGATCAGGAGGAGCAGAATCAGCTGAATGCATCCATGCTGCAAAGTCTGACAGATATTCAGAGGTTGATGAACACTAGGGACTAGACACTAAGGTGAGAAGGCAATAAGAGCACTGCTAGAAGGAGAAAGAGATATCCTAGTGAGTCATCTGACTCTGAAGGATCCACTAGCGATTTAAGTTCCTCTTCTAATAGGAATGAGAAGAATAGGCGTTATTAGAACCGATCATGTGATGAATTTAAGAAGGTGAGGTTGCCTATGTTCAATGGTGAGATAAAGAATGGTCAAGAAGCTAAATCTTGGCTTCTCGGGATGAGGAAATATTTCCAAGCTTAGGATTATTAAGAAAATATGAAGGCTAGAGTAGCCATCTTCAATTTGACTGGAAGAGCATCCATATGGTGGGATAACTTTAGGTAAGTGAAGAGAATTAATGAAAGGAAAATTGTGTGGAAACAGGTCAAGAAGTATTTCAAGAAGAATTATCTGTCTGACAGGTACTATGATGACAAGATCAAAGAATTTCATGAGCTGATATTGGGATAATAGACCATGGAAGTGTATGCAAACAAGTTCTTGGAGCTATTGAGATATGTTATGTATATCAAGAATGAGAAGGTAAAAATCCAGTGTTTCCTGAGTGGAAAGACAAAATTGAGTTTTATGAACCTAGTCCTCTGGAAGAAGCAATAAGGAAAGCTAAGTATTACTATGAGCAAAGAAGAGGAGAACCTAACTATCATAAGACATGGAAGGACAAAAACAATGAGAAGTATGCCGAAAGGAAGAAAGTTTTTAAACCTTCTAACTTCAGGAATCAACAAAAGCAACCATCTCAAGCTAAGAAGCAGCCAACCAGAGTGCTGGGAGAAAATACAAGAGATACACAGCAGATCTGAGAACCATTCGAATGTTGGGTATGTGGAGGATCCCACATGCATAGGAATTTTCCACTTAATAATGAGAGTGCAAGGCCAGCTTACAACCTTCAAGAGGCAGAAATAGTGGGTCAAGTAGCGAGGGTCATCCCTACGATTTACACAATGCTGGAGGACCGCCAGGAAGATCATCAATAAATTGTGGTTGAAGTTGTAGGTAAGATTGTTGAGCAATTTTTTTCTATTTTAACTGACCCTGGTTCTACCCATAGTTACATTGCTCCTAGAACAGTGGATATTTGTGCTTTCAAGAAAGTAGGTCATAGAAAATCATGGTTAGTTCAGTTGGCCACTGGAACTAAGAGAAAGGTTAGTGAAGTGGTATAGAAATTTCCATTGGTGATGAATGGATGGGTTACTTATGTATATCTAACTGTTCTACCCCTTGGTTCCTATGATGTTCTCCTTGGAATGGATTAGTTAGAGGCTCATACGGTAAATCTTGACTATTACCATAATACTTTTGAATGAATGGATGAAGAAGGGAACCTGAGAGTTGTAAGAGGTATTCCAAAGGTAATTTCAGTGAGGCGAATTTCAACAACGCAGTTGAAGAAATTTTGTAGGAAAGGTTTCCAGTTGTATGCAACTCATATTGTGGAGGTACCAAAGAATGAAACTCCTGGGTTGGAGGACTTTTAGTTATTGTAGGAATTCAAGGATGTTTTTCTTGATAAGATTCTAGGGCTTCCTCGAAAGAGGGAAATTGATTTCATGATTGAACTTGTGCCAGGAGTAGCACCAGTGTCTAAGACACCCTACATAATGAGTACACCAGAAATGTTAGAGCTAAAGATGCAACTGCAAGAGTTGTTGGAGAAAAAGTATATCAAGACGAGTGTGTCTCTTTGAGGAGCAACAGTTTTGTTTATAAGGAAGAAAGATGGTACATTCAGATTGTGTATTGATTACAGACAGCTAAGAAAAGTCACTATGAAGAACAAATATCCTTTGCCTATGATTGATGACCTCTTTGATCAAATGAGGGGAGAAAAGGTATTTTCCAAGATTGACTTGATATATGGTTACCATCAGGTAGGAATCAAATATGAATACATTCACAAGATAACCTTCAAGACAAGGTATGGGCATTATGAGTTTGTAGTGGTACCATTTGGTCTCACAAATGTGCCAGCTACATTTATGTGCTTTATGAACAATGTCTTTACCAGGTATTTGGACAAGTTTGTTCTTGTTTTCCTTGATGACATTCTTATTTATTCTAAGAGTGAGGAAGAGCATGAAGAGCATCTGAGGTTGACATTACAATTGCTCAGGGAGCATCAGTTGTATGCAAAGTTGAGTAAGTGTGACTTTTATAGAGATACAATTCATTATTTGGGTCACATTATCTCCATTGAGGGAATATCTATAGAACCAGAGAAGATTGAAGCCATTATGAATTGGCCTACCCCAAGAAATGTGACAAATGTAAGATATTTTATGGGGCTTGTAGGATACTATTGGAGATTCATTAAAGGATTCTCCAATGTTGCACATGCCATTCATTCTTTGCAAAAGAAGGGAATAAAGTTTGAATGGATAGTGAAGTGTGAAGAAAGCGTTCAACAGTTGAAGAATATTCTCACATGTGTGCTAGTATTGAAAGTTGAAGACCCAGAGAAAGATTTTGTGGTGTGTGCTAATGCATATAGTCAAGGGTTTGGCAGATTCCTTATGCAAGACAACCACATGATATGTTATGAGTCCAGAAAGTTGAAGGAACATGATAATAGCTATGCTACTTATGATCTGGAACTTGCAGCCATAGTACATGCTCTCAAGATGTGGACGTATTACTTGATGGGAAAAATATTTGAGCTAAGGACAGACGATTGCGGTCTAAAGTATTTGTTTGATCATCCTACTATGAATGATAGGCAAGCTATATGGCTGGATTTTTTATGTGAGTTTGATTATGAGATCGAGCACATAAAGGGGAAAGAGAATAGGGTAGCTGATGCGCTAAGTAGGAAGGTGCAGGAAATGCATGTGGCATATGTTAGTGTTTTCCAATAGGAGTTGAGGCAGCAAATTGTTAATCATGTTGCTGAAGATGATTCTATGTGCAGGCCAAGGAAAAATTGCAGCAACGAATCCTTGAAAGGAAGTATGAGGGATATAAATTCGAAGAAGATGGAATTATTACTTATAAGAATAGAATTTACATTCCAAATGTAGCATATTTGAGGAGAGTTGTTATGTACAAGATCCATCAAGCTCCATATTCTGGTCACCCAGGATGTCAGAAGACAATTGCTATAGCCAGAAAGTAGTACTTTTGGCAAGGAATGAAAAAGGACATGGTTGAATACATTGCCAGGTGCATGAAATGTCAGTGGGTGAAGGTTGAGCATCAAAACCCAGCAATATTGTTGTAGCCTTTGACAGTTCCGAAATGGAAATGGGAAGTTATTTCCATGGATTTCATTACAGGATTTCCAATGACTTGGGGACAACATGATTCCATCATGGTTTTGGTGGACAAGTTGACAAAGGAATCCCATTTTATACCGGTTAATTCTATGCATAAGACTAATGACATTGTAAAGATCTTCATGAAGGAGATTTTCAAATTGCATGGATTTACAAAAACAATAGTCTCTGACAGAGATTTCAAGTTCACTTCCAATTTTTGGAAGGGATTGTTTGCAAATTTGGGTACAAAGCTAAATTTATCACTATGTACCATCCTCAGACTAATGGACATATAAAGAAAGTTAACCAAGTGCTTGAAGACATGCTTCACATGTATGTGATGGACAAACCAACCAAGTGGGAATATTATTTACACTTGGTAGAGTTTGCTTATAACAATGGACAACAAGCATCCTTAGCGATGAGTCCATATGAAGATTTGTATGGCAGGAGGTGTAGGACACATGTGACTTGGGATAATCCAGTGAACAGAGTTGTGATTGGTCCATAATTGCTCAAGGAGATGGAATAGGAGGTTGTAAAGATCAGGTAGAATCTAAAAGAATCCCATGATAGAAAAAAACGCTCTACTAATAAACATAGGGTGAACAAAGAGTTCAATATTGGGGATCATGTTTACCTTAGAGTGAGGGAAAAGAAAACTTCCTTTAAACTTGGAAGTTGTGCCAAGTTGTCACCCAGATATTGTGGGTTGTGTGAATTGCTTGAAAGAATAAGGCAAGTTGCATATAGACTTACATTGCTAGCTAGCACTAGGGCTCATAATGTTTTTCATGTTTCTTTGCTTAAGAAATATATACATGAACCTAACCATGTGATAAATTGGGATGTGATTTAGGTTGAACCCGAGGGAGAGTTCCGAATCGATCCAATGCGCATCCTCAACATGAAGGTCACCATGCTCTAGAACCAAGCCATAGGACAGGTAAAGGTGCAGTGGGAGCACTACGGTCCTGAAGAGGATACATGGGAGATGGAGGATGCCATGTGATTGGCACATCCATTTTTGTTCAAATCTGCAGAGCACTGAGGGACGTTTTATCACCAAATTTGAACCTCGACTGCTAGGGTCAAGCCTAGAGAAATCTTAAATTGGTTTAATGGATAACTGGAAAATGAATCTATGGAATTTGGTGGTAGGTAGATTTACTCCAGAAATCAAGCTAGATTTGAAATCCAATACTGAACAGTAGTATATATATCACAATCAAGACTGATAATACAAAGCTACGAGTATGAATTTATGAAAAACATGAACCAAGTTCTGCATATAGTACATAATGATAACTTCACATTAATCACGAGAATCTAGCAATGGATTTTAATTGACCATACACAGGATAAATCACAACACATGGAATTCAATTATTGAAATAGAAAGGCGGCTCATATGAACATAATCATTTGAAAGTAGCTAACAAAAATAGAGTGTATACATACTCTTGCCACTCCAATATCAAAATGTTCAAACATTGCCTC
>LPNX010900432.1:117652-257021 GCA_001517045.1 Pseudotsuga menziesii | reverse complement strand
AAAAATATTAGATTTCAACCATCCACTATTTATTCAAAAGTCAAATGACCAATCCAAATTCCAGCCAATAATACTTGACATAAAATGCAGCATCAATCCAAATCATAATGCAGGTTCAGTACATATATTTTTCTAAGGAAATAGGAGCTCTCACCCATAACCCAACATACAATTTCTTAGTATATAATTTTGAAAGGAAAATCGCAGCCTTTACCCATATTTTTTAAAAGAATAATCGCAGCCTTAACTCATATATCTTTTAAGTATATATCGTTGAAAGAAAAAAATGCATCATTCACCCATACATTTTTCAATATATATCATTGAAAGAAAAAACGAAGCATTCACCCATACATTTTTCGGTATATATCAGCCGATTCAGTGAGGGAGAGAACGCACTCTCACCTCAGATCCGATTTACTTAAATCTAAAACACCAACCCGTGGGGTATGCTCTATTGAGATTCAGGGGATTCGATTTCTTCATAGATAATCAGCAGATCGAGTTCTAATATGAAAGCATACCAAACAGGGAGATTCAAAGTGGTTGTTTCTTCAAAGATGAACATCAACTATTTTCAGAGATTGCAGGCATTCCAAAACTAAATCAAACTTGACTTGTTATCCATAGATCACAGGCATCAACCCATTTAAATATTTAATCTATCAAATAGAAATCTCAGGAGTCCATTTTTACAGTAAAATATGAAAATGAAATTGCAGCATAATGTATGCTCAGCTTACAGTGCATTGACAAACACAGTCATACATACAATATAAAGCTGGATTCCCTAAATCATAGGCATTATCAATAAATACAGAGGTTGAAAGGAAGATCACTAAGTATGCAAAATCTAAATATTGTAGAGAAGATCATAGCCCTTGGATCGCAGGTATTTATATATTAGTTCACCGGCCATGAAAATCGTGGGCATTCATGCATGCAATTGAAGTAGCAGGCATACATTATTTACTTAGATCCAACGCTGATATCGTTTTAATATTTGGATTCATCTACCTTAAAACACTGACATGCTTTTTAATATGAGGATCTATAATGGCGCCGACAATTGCTGTACAACGAGGTGTGGATATACAAAACAACAAAGATCCATACTAAAAAGGTTTTATCCTCCAAGAAAATCAGAAGGCAGATCCTACTGGATTGGTTCAATTTATTTATAACGCAGCAAGTTAAGTTCAGATCTAATATCTATGGATAGGGATCATACTGGACTGGTACAATCTTCAAAGATAAAATCAAAATGCATGCAGTATCTAAACTCTTAAATCGCAGGGAGCCAAACGTTTAAAGTCATACTCTAAATATTGCAGGCTGTGGAAAGAGATTTACAATATAATATTGTAAGCTTGGAAGACTTTCAGATCTAATACACAGATCTTCTAATTAAAAAACAAAACAAAACAAAATACATTATACCTTAAATCAGGCAAGTAACTAAAATATCTCTTAGACGCATGCAATGGCTGGATCGCGATCTCAATCCAGAATGCAAGCGATTGCAGAGAAACACATACCCGTGATTTGATTAGCTTTCCCTGATAATTCAACGAGATTCCCCATTCGATGTCCTTCTCCATTAGCTATGCTCTCCCTCCGCTGCAACTCTTCGGTTTTTTTCCTCCTTCCCACAAACTCAGATCCAGTTTAAATAGCCAAGTCACTCAAATCTCTCTGAACCGCACAGAGAAGTTGGATAGCCCAAAAAAATTATATATCTCCCTGTTGTAACCGTCTAGATCCCTCTTGAAAACAATGATGAGCTGTCGAGCACTCATATTTCCACCTCAAGTTACGCCAGACCATATAATTAATGCAAGAGGCAAAAACCCTCCAAAATCTCGAGTTTAATCCATCACCGCTTAAGAATATCCACCCACACAATAAATAAAATAAACCTCTTTTATAGTCATTCATGACAACACGACTTTCTGGTAGAAAGGATCCCATGTTATAAGGCTCCCCACTTTGTCTTATTTAAAACAAATTCTCTTATTTATTGTGTAATTTGCAAAAGTGGGAATAAGAAATTTGTTTATTTATGGTAGAATCGCTTTACGTGGCTTCCCATTTTGTCATAAGTGAAAATACTTTATTCAAAACAAATTATTTTATTTATTATGTATATTTATTCATGTATATAATTTATGTATTTAAATTATAGTTTGTACTTTTTTTATTATTTAAATTATCAATACTCCCTTGACATTTTTGCCACAATTATATATATATATATATAAACATTTATTTTAGTAAATAATTCATGAATTGAATTAACATGACTATAATATCATTTCTTCACAGAAATGTTAGTCCTTATTATAAGTCCTAGGGGAGAGTCTTTGACACTTGATGCCATAAATAAGTATTAAGTGATAATTATATTTTTACCTCCGAAACAACAAGATCATAAAAACCAACTATTTGTTATCCAACTGAAAGTCTACTGAGGACTTACTTCAACTTTGGATACCAACTAAGAGTTTAGGTTGTCAAAGGAATTGTTATTCTCTCCCAGTTCCCAAGGATTCCCTCAAATTTTCGTTTTTCCTTTCCCCCTAGTGGATTTTGTCCCCATCATCGTTTTAGTCACACATGCTTCCAGTCTCCCAGCATTATTAAATTTCATCTATAATTTTGATGAGTTAGTTTTCATACTTACAATGCTTTTTACTTACGCTTTACGTTTTCCAATCGCATTCTGAGGGGATGTTACACACACACACACACACACACACACACACACACACACACACACATATATATATATATATATATATATAAGATAGCAAAGCTAACCTGTTTATAATTTTTTGGATCTATTCTATAATTATTTTTTGCCAAGTTTGGCTAATCAAACAAGAAAATGACCCATGTCTCTATTTAATAGGGTTATACTTCTAATATTACTAAAACACTTAAATAAAATGCCACTTGAATTCATGGATGAGTATTGATGAGCTCTTTGAGGAAGAGTCATCATCCATACCTAAATATACTCCAACCATTCTTTAGTTCATAATCATAGACAATGACCCCTTCAATATTTCGTGTATATCATCTATTGGCATTGATGCATCCACAATCTGACAGGTTGGATCATGCAAGGCCTGATACTGGTTAGCTACTTTCTTCTAAAGGTCTAGCTATTCATATCACTCTTCTCCATATTCTCCACATTCTTCTACTATCTCTAGAGTTATTTCCATGCATAAAACAAGATCTGGAGTTGGTAACCCAACTTTAGGCGCCTTACACCAACTAATTGCAGCAGAAAATGCCACACACGGAGGTACAAAAAAAATGATATCAGAATCAAACTCAGGATTAACATAACAATTTGTAGAATTATTTTCATTGTAAACTTACATGAATTTTATACCCAGTCTACAGTGGCCCTAAAACATATGAAACTGAAGGTTTGAGTGTTCTAGAGAGGAAACCCTGTTTTTGGTTTAAGAAGAGCTTGATCTTCATTTCTAAACAACATAGGACCTTTTCCAGGTCTAATACAAATGAAGTAATTGATACCACCTTGGAATGTGGAACTTCTACTTTCACTCTTGAGTTCTAGAGGGACAATCAAGGATTCAACATCTTTCATTGAGTTCAAACCGATTTATCCTAGTATAGAGGTGTTGCCTATTACATAACTTGACAATGTTTCACTGGAGTTAGGAGAAAATAGGAAAGCAGTCGTTGAAGAAGAAGGCCTGCAACTTGCCTATCAGGTGCATACATTACTGCATTTGGACCAGCATCAAAAGTATATGCGACCTATGGAGTCCCTTCAGACCGATTCCATCTTTCAACACAGTTTATGATCCTATGTGATGTGTCATTAATGTAGAATATTGGATGAGCTGTGTCAAAAAAAACAACATGGAACTGGTTACTATTTGCATAAGTAATCTTTGCAAAGGATCCAAAGACATGATTTGCAATTGCTTCTTCCATTTGCAAAACACGCTTCAGAACCACTTCCTGTGATTTGTGGTGAATAAGTTTGCTAGTTTCAACACTTTGACTCATGCTAGTTGTGCTACGTGTTTCCTTCTTACATGAGCTTACCACAACAACCAAAATGACAAGGTCCTCCCAATGTTTCTCGGTTGCGAGATGAATAGGAATGTTGTCACTTCCATCAGTTTCCTTTCTCATCATCCATTTTACAACTCCACCATAAAGGCTACGGCCCTCACTCCCTATATACACTGGTGACAACTACTTCAACTTAGCCTTTATGTACATGTAAAAGATCCAAGGATGTAATAAATGTTGTCAATCGGTAGTAAATGGCTTGATCTATTTGAGGAGGGATTGGCTTTATTTCATTACCAAGTTCCTGCTCAATCTTGTACAAATTAAATCGATCCTTGTATGTAATCAAATTTACAGCAAGTCCTAGATGACCAAACCTTCCAGATCGCCCTACTCTGTGCAAATAAGTTTTTGAATTCTTAGGAAATTCAAAATTTATAACAACATTAACTGCTTGAATATCAATTCCTCTCATAAATGGATATGACGTGACCATATTTCTACAAGCACCATTACGGAAGTCATGGAAGAATTTGTTCCTGTGAGGTTGCAACATCTTTGTATGGAAGTAAAAACATTTGTGATTTTTTTGGCCAAGAGCTCTATTCGATTAACGAAAGTGCATAAAACTATTGATTGGTTGATTTGGAGCTTTGAGAAAAGTGCGTTACGACAATGAACCTTTTTCCTCTCCTCCACAAATGCATAAAACTGTTGGATCAATTGAGGGCCACCTTAGATGAAACCATTCTATGTGCTTCCAGAAACTTATAACTTTTGTTGGAGAAGATCTGATGACAACATCTGGCTTCATCTATGGATGGCATGCTCCCTGTGAGCTTCCAAGAACAAGTATACCAAGTGCCTTTCCATTTCATTGGGCCAAAGTCTTCATAAAAAATCTTTCCTACTTCAAAAGCTTAAAAACACACTACTGGTTGAATCTTTAAACTACTTTGCAAATTGAAACAATCCTCTCACAAAAATTTGATCACACTATACAAACTTAAGGAAATGCTTGAAGCATCAAGATTATTTATCCACACTATCTACACTAACCAAAACTACAACTTTGGTTAAGTAAATTCATGCTTCTAGTCAAGCCATACAAGTATCTAAATACTTGATGAAAATCTTGATCTATGTATTAAAAAAATGAAGAAAGGAACATCAATCAACATCTGTCTATAATTTTGATTTTTAGACTTATCATAAAATGAATACTAAAACCTTGAATCGATAAATTGCTTGATATAGTCAGCTACCGGGTCATACCACTTTCTCACTTTTGGATCATCAAACTTGTCTTTATTCTCAATCTTGATATCAAAAGACAGCTGAAAAGGGCTTTGAAACGACAAACTCTGTATCTTGACCTCTAAAGATTCAATCTCTTTCTCAATATATGCCATAAATTATTTTAAAAACATGACTTTAAATTCTGAGTTACATGAGCTTGACTTTAAATAAGAAGACAAAGTGGAAGAAAAATTTTCATCTATTTCCTCCTCAGTGCTCATATCACTCCATTCCTTGAAATTTTTAATGGAAAGAGAATATTCCCTAAACTCTGTCTTCTCCATCCATGTCTTTAGAAATATAATCCAAAAATATGTTAATGATCTGATTGACCCAAGAGACAAATATTCAACCCAACTTTTATACTTCTGTAATGTCCCTGACCCTTCGACCAATGAAGAGGATGCTACCATGGCGTTAACCATCTGGGCTACTAGCCCCATAAACATGTGAATTCATAAAAATGCTAAAATAGAATGCATTGAAGTGGAACATACATAGATGCAATTATTTATCATACACAGTGGAAGAAACATACATTCATTCAAGCATTCATTCAACATGTTCATCATAATCATTAACAGTAAATAGGATTGCAGAAGTAAAATAGACAAGGTTACTTATCTTATAAGAACTCGTTCCGCAACTAGCTACGTCGCTGCAACGTTCCACCCAACCATATGCCAGCCTGCTCCTTAATCTCTCGGCAACGCTGCCACCCCTGAGCTGGGCATGATTATCCAAGGAATAAGGAACAAGCAGGCTTACACATAGCCAAGGATACACAAAACACAGCCAAGCCAACACAGTTGGGTTTATCAGGCCATCAACAAGATAGCCAAGCCAACATGGTTAGGTTTATCAGGCCATCAACAAGATAGCCAAGCCAACATGGTCAGGATTATCAGGCCATCAAGGAGTTGGGAAAGGCTAATTGCTAAGATGGTGAGCCCATTACAGAGCTAGGAACACCTACACTTGAACTAGTCTGACTTCTAAGACACCCACACACACCCAACACAAGGAATCAGTCCCTTCTCTGCTACACAGTCCCTCAGGCCCTGCCTTCTCTTCCAGTTCTATTCAGGGGTTGTGGAGAAGAAAATCAACCCTCTAGCTCTATCTGTGTGGTTTCCAACACACCAGGTTTATCAAGCAACCCAAGCCCCCATCCCTACTCCCAACATAGTACGAAGAAAAACCATTGCATGCATGCAATTAATCAGCAATTACAGCTTAATAGGGGAAAATGACTCCTGAGTCATTCTTAGCCCTATCATGGCCAAAAGACTCCAAAAAATATGCAGCAGCCCCAAAGCGTAATAGCATACATAGCCAACAAACCTGGGGAACAACAGCCCTTTCTGCACAATCGAAGCCACTGGGGAAAACTTATGCAACCCACATTGGGGAAGAAAATGCAGTCTCCCAACCTGTGTGTGAGGGAAACTTGCACCAAACCCCAAAATACAGAGGGAAAACACACCAGATTCCACTTTGTGGAAGAACGTGACTGACAACCGATAAGCAGCTCCCCTCCTGGCTGCATGAGATCAAACAGAATAAATGCCTATGCATGAAAATGAATAGACTTCTCTTCCCAAAATTTAAAGAAGACCCCAACACAACACAACGCAAGGGAGACCACAACAAACCCACAATCATTCTGTGAGGAATGTATACACCCACACCATCCACAAAATACGTAGAGGAGAACTGCGTGAGTAAAAATAGGAAATCCTGTGCGTGAGAATGAACAACTCTGCCTATGCGTGAGGATGAACAGACAAGGGAAAGAATGTGTAGTAGTGGAGAGAATGGAATGATGGATGTAGTCATTCTTCTGCCCATCATGAGGTTTAATCTGCTGGTGGAGTGTGCATGTGGGAAAGGACTGACAGTCCTGCCACACTCCACTCCCAGCCATAACTGCCCTAACTAATAGTAGCAGTTTTTAATGGTGGTGGTTGGATAAAACAAGGAATGATGGGAAAATCAAAACAGGGTGGTGACACATGGATTTTCTCTCATGGCTCAAGGTTTGATGGTTGCCCCACCCTTATCCTTGTGAATATCATGCCCCTTCTGACTTTAGTTGCTGCGAACGTAGCTGGTTGGGTTATTTAATTAAAGATGCATATTTACATGATGACAAAACTCAATATGTATGCCGGATGCCCCAATATACCATCGGTGACAATTTAAATCCGAAACATAGCATAACAAATCAATGGTGGGGCCTTGGCGTTTAGCTCCGCGCCATGATCATTTACAATATATACATCATATACATCTAATGCAATGGGGTCAAAATCGGGGTGTTACATTCCCCTCCCCCTTCAATAGCACTGTCCTCAGTGCTTTACAAAATTGAACAAAATGCTACGATGGTATCTCCTTAGTGTTTCGCAGAATTGAACAAAAATGGATGTGCCAATCGCATGGTATCCTCCAGCTCCCATATAGCCTCTTCAGGTCTGTAGTTCTCCCATTGCACCTTTACCTGACCTATGGCCTAGTTCCAAAGCATTGTGACCTTCTTGTTGAGGATGTGCATTGGCTCGATTCAGAACTCTCCCTCGGGTTCCACCTAAATCACATCCCAATTTATCACATGGTTAGGATCATGTACATATCTCTTAAGCAAAGAAACATGAAAAACATTATGAGCCCTAGTGCTAGCAGGTAATGCAAGTCTATATGCAACTGGCCCTATTCTTTCAAGCACTTCAAACGTCCCCCAATATCTAGGTGACATCTTGGCACAACTTCCAAGATTCAAGGAACTCTTCTTTGCTCTCAATCTGAGGTAAACATGATCCCCAAAGCTGAACTCCTTGTTCACCCTATGCTTATGTGCATAGCTTTTCCGTCTGTCCTGTGTTGCTTTTAGATTCTCCCTGATCTTTACAACCTCTTACTCCATTTCATTGAGTAATTCCGGTCCAAGCACAATCCTATTCACTGGATTATCCCAAGTCACAGGTGTCCTACACCTTCTTCCATACAAATATTCATACAGACTCATCCCCAAGGATGTCTATTGTCCATTGTTATAAGCAAACTCTACCAAGTGCAAGTAATATTCCCACTTGGTTGGTTTGTCCATTACGTACATGCGAAGCATATCTTCAAGCACCTAATTAACTCTCTCTGTCTAACCATTTGTCAGAGGATGGTATGGAGTGCTGAAGTTTAGCTTTGTACCCAAATCTACAAAAAATCCCTTCCAAAAGTTGGAAGTGAACTTGACATCTTTGTCAGAGACTATTGCCTTCGGCAATCCATGCAATTTGAATATCTCCTTCATGGAGATCTTTGCAATGTCATCAGTCTTATGCGTAGACTTAACTGGTATAAAATGCACTTCCTTTGTCAACTTGTCCACGACAACCATGATGTAATCATGTTGTCTCCAAGTCATCAGCAATCCTATAATAAAATCCATGGAAATAACCTCCCATTTCCATTCCGGAACTAGCAAAGGTTGCAACAAACCTGCTGGATGTTGATGCTCAACCTTTACCTGTTGACATTTCATGCACCTTGAAATGTATTCAGCCATATCCCTTTTCATTCTTGGCTACAAGTACTGCTTCCTGGCTGTAGCAATTGTCTTCGGATATCTTGAGTGACTAGAATACAGAGTTTGATGGATTTCATCCATAACAACTCTCCTCAAATCTACTACATCTGGAATATAAATCCTACCTTTATAAGTGATAAGCCCATCTTCTTCCAATTTTTATCCTTCATACCTCTTCTTAAGACCTTGCTGCTACAATTTGTCTTTTACCTGCTCATACAATTCATCCCCAGCAACATGATTAACAGTCTGCTACCTCAAATCTGATTGGCAAATACTAAGAGATGCCACATGCATTTCCTACACCTTCCTGCTGAGTGCATCAACTACCTTATTTTCTTTTCCCTTTATGTGCTTGATTTCAAAATCAAACTCACATAAAAACTCCAGCCATCTTGCTTGCCTAGCATTCAGAGTAGGCTGATCAAACAAATACTTCAGACCACAATGGTCTATTCTGATTTCAAATCTTCTACCCATCAAGTAATACCTTCACATCTTGAGAGCATGTACTATAGCTATAAGCTCTAGATCATGAGTGGCATATTTCTTCTCATTCCCCTTCAGCTTTCTTGACTCATGACATATCATGCGGTTGTCCTGCAGAAGGAATCCTCCAACCCCTTGTCCACATGCATCAGTACATAAAACAAAATCTTTCTCTGGATCTGCAACTTTCAATATTGGTGCACTAGTGAGAAGATTCTTCAATTGCTGGAAGCTTTCTTCACACCTCGATGTCCATTCAAACTTCATCTCCTTCTTTTGCAAAGAAGTGATGGCATGTGCAACTCTGGAGAATCCCTCAATGAACCTCCTATAGTATCCTGCAAGTCCCATAAAATATCTTACAAACGTCACATTTCTTGGAGTAGGCCAATTCATAATGGCTTCAATATTTTTAGGGTCCACAGATATACCCTCCTCTGAGATAATGTGACCCAAATACTGAATTCTATCTCTATAGAAGTCACACTTGCTCAGTTTCGCATACAGTTGATGCTCCCTGAGCAATTTCAATGTCAATCTCAAATGCTCTTCATGTTCTCCCTCATTCTTAGAATAAACAAGAATGTCATCAAGGAAAACAAGAACAAACTTATCCAAATATTTGCTGAAGACACTATTCATAAGGAACATAAATGTAGCTGGTGCATTTGTGAGACCAAATGGTACCACTACAAACTCATAATGCCCATACCTTGTTCTGAAGGTTGTCTTATGAATGTCTTCATCCTTGATTCTCACCTGATGGTAACCAGACCTCAAGTCAATCTTGGAAAATACTTTTGCTCCTCTCATTTGATCGAAGAGGTCATCAATCCTAGGTAAAGGATATTTATTCTTCACAGTAACCTTGTTCAATTGTCTGTAATCAATACACAATTCAAGTGTACCATCTTTATTCTTTACAAATAGAACTAGTGCTCCCAAAGGAGACACACTCGACTAGATATACTTCTTTTCCAACAACTCTTGCAGTTGCATCTTCAACTCTAGCATCTCCGGTGGACACTGGTGGTGCTCCTGGCACAAGTTCAATTGTGAAGTCAATGTCCCTCTTTGGAGGAAGCCTTGAAATCTCATCAGGAAACACATCCCTGAATTCCTATAACACCCGATAGTCCTCCAACCTAGGAGTTTCATCTCCTGATGTCTCCAAAATATGAGCTGCATACAACTGGCAACCCTTCCTAGAACTTCTTTAGATGCATTGTTGAAACATTCCATACTGAAATCACCTTTGGAATACCTTTCACAACTACTAGGTTCCCTTCTTCATTCATGCATTCGAAAGCCTTATTGTAACAATCAAGCTTCACTCTGTGAGCTTCCAACCAATCCCTTCCAATGAGAACATCATAGGAATCAAGTGGTAGAACATTTAGATCTACACAAGTGACCAATCCATTCATGACCAATGGACATTTCTCTACCGCTTCACTGACCTTTCTCTTAGTTCTAGTGGCTAGCTGAACTAACCAAGACTTCATATGCTTTACTTTCTTAAAAGCACAAGTCTCCACTACTCTAGGAGTAATGTAACTGTGCCTAGAACCAGGGTCAATTAAAATAGAAATAGATTGCTCAACAATCTTACCTGCTACTTCAACCATAGTTGACTGGTGATCTGCCTGGAAGTCCTCCGGTGCTCCATAAATCCTAGGGATTGCCCTTGCTACTTGACCCACTGTTTCTTCTTCTTGAATGTTGTATGCTGGCCTTGCACTCTCATTCTTGAGTGGACAATTTCTATGCATGTGGGGTCCTCCACATTTTCAACATTGAAGTGGTCCTCTATTCTGTTGTGAATCTTTAGGCTTTTCTTTTGTCATTCCGACTGGCTTACTCGCAGCTTGGGATGGCTGCTTCTGCTGATTCCTGAAGTTATAAGGATTAAAACCCTTCTTTCTTTGGTCAAACTTCTCATTCTTTTTGTCCTTCCATGCCTTATGGTAATCCAGCTTGCCTTTGCTTTGCTCATAGCAATACTTAGCCTTCCTTATTGCTTCTTCAAGATTTCTAGGTTCATAAAGCTCAATTCTATCTTTGTAAGACTGAGGTAATCCACTCAAAAAATGCTGGACCTTCACTTTTTCATCTCTGATGTACAGGACATACCTCAACAGATCCAAAAACATATTTGCATATTCTTCCATGGTCCATTGTCCCAATCTCAGCTCATGGAAATCCTTAATCTTGTCATCATAATACCTGTCCGAGAGGTATTTTTGCCTGAAATACTTCTTGAATTGTTTCCACTTAAGTCTCCTTTCAATGATCCGCTTTACTTGCTTGAAGTTTTCCCACCAAATGGATGCTCTTCCATTCAGATTGAATATGGAAACTCTTGCCTTCATGTTTCCTGAATAATCATGTGCTTGAAAGTACTTCTTTATCCCAAGAAGCCAAGCTTCAGCCTCTTTCCAGTCTTTACCTCACCATCAAATGTAGGAGGTTTAGGTTTCTTAAATTCTTCTAGAGAGTGATCCCTATGGTGTCTCTTTATTTTTCTTTTATGAGAAGAAGAACTTGAATTCCCGCTAGATTCTTCAGAATTAGATGATCCACTAGAATTCTTTCTCCTTCTCCTAGTACTGCTCTTACTGCCTTTTGGTCTTGCTGTACCTCACCTAGATTCTATCTTTCTTTGCAACTCTATCAAACTCTACAACATAGCAGCATTCAACTGATACTGCTCTTCGTGGGATTTAATCAATCTTCTCATGGTGGCTACAACATCTGACGGTGTCTCTTGGAATCTCTGTCCATTAGACTCTATGTCATTATTTCCATTATGGACATTTTCTCCCATGGCATCTCGTTCATGCTCATAAGAATTCCGAGCATCATATCTATCATGGGTTCTCATAACTGAACCGCAACTTACTTTACCAAACTGCACTACCTGGAATACTACTCTTGAAGGTGACTATGATCTTGGAAACGTGTTAGTAGCACAACCATTAGATGCATAACATTGGTAGAAATCAGAATTACTTAACTTCTCCTGGAAAAATCATAAAATAACAATTGCCCCAAATACTAGATTTTTCTTCATCAAATAACGTTCGTCCAACGAGGATGACGGGGGTTAAGGGGGCTTGCCCCCTTGTGGCTTCCGCCACTATAGGGCGGGTCGAGGGCAGCGCCCTCATTTTTTTTTTGTAAATCTTGAATTTTCATGCAATCTAGAGCATAAGATCATTGCCACTTTCTCCGTTTTAGCCCTGAAAATCCATTAAAAATAGCTGAAAATCCCACTGATAAACAGCTGAAATCTGCTAAGAAATCTCTCTTGAAAGCTCATAATTTCCTTGTATAGGATCAGGTCTCATCCCAACTAACATTTTGACATATCAGCGGTCAAAACAACTAGCTTCTTCCAATGTATCGGCTGTCGGGTGCACTGTTCATTGGAAGGATAGTCCCCTAAATAGCCAGAACAACGAACGTTCAATCCACTCAATTCATCCAACATGGCTTATCGACAACTAAATTAACTAGGTGTCGACAATGTATTCAACTAACCATCGTTGATGGCTGACTATTCCAGGACTTAGAGAAATTTTTGAACTTTTCCCTTTTGTCTTCCTTTTCGCTACTTGATCAGCTCAATCCTCTTCTTTTCTTCAATGAAATAGTTCAATCAGCAGTCGCAACGGCGGCCGATCATCTTCGATCTTCTCCCAATCGACGGCCCAATCTATTGAGGCATAATCTAATCGATATCGGTAGTCTCTTCTCATCGAAAGGATAGTGCTCTAGGATTGCAAAACAGTGGGCGCATGAACCCCTTTCTGCCTCCGATGGCCGATGTTTTCATTACTTAGAATTTTTTTTTAACTTTCTTTCTTTACAGCGTCGGCGGTCAGACGCCTTACCTGTCGGACGCGTAGTTGTCTAGCCATCCGCAATAGTGGGCACTCGATCAACTACTTTCCACCGATAGACATCGGACATCAAACACTTAGAAAATTTTCCACAATTTTCCTTCCAACCACCCTCTGTCAGGTGTGCTTTCACATAGCTCTCTGCTACATCGAAAGTCCTTCCCACCAAGTGTTGCGATGAACCGACAGTTCAAACACTTAGACAAATTTTTGTGAAAGTTTTATGTCATAAACTTCTTATCTCTGCTAGGCAAAAAGAAATCCTACCTCTGTCACTGCATCTTTCATGGCTCATTCAGGCCCATGCTGCAACACAAGCTCTGATACCACACTGTAATGTCCCCGACCCTCCGACTGACAAAGAGGATGCTACCATGGCGTTAACAATCCGGGCTACCAGCCCCATGAACATGTGAATTCATAAAAATGCTGAAACAGAATGCATTGAAGTAGAACATACACAAACGCAATTATTTATCATACACAGCGGAAGCAACATACATTCATACAAGCATTCATTCAACATGTTCATCATAATCATTAACACTAAATAGGATTGCAGAAGTAAAATAGACAAGGTTACTTATCTTATAAGAACTCGTTCTGCAACCAGCTACGTCGCTACAACGTTCCACCCAACCATAGGCTAGCGTGCTCTTTAATCTCACAGCAACGCTACCACCCCTGAGCTGGGCATGATTCTCCAAGGAATAAGGAACAAGTAGGCTTACACATAGCCAAGGATACACAAAACACAGCCAAGCCAACACAGCTATGTTTATCAGGCCATCAACAAGACAGCCAAGCCAACATGGTCAGGTTTATTAGGCCATCATCAAGAGAGCTAATCCAACATGGTCAGGTTTATTAGGCCATCAAGGATCTGGGAAAGGATAAGTGCTAAGCTAGTAAGCCCATTACAGAGCTAGGAACACCTACACTTGAACTAGCCTGACTTCTAAGACACCCACACACACCCAACATAAGGAATCAATCCCTTCTCTGCTACATAGTCCCTCAGGCCCTACCTTCCCTTCCAGTGCTATTCAGGGGTTGTGGAGAAAAAAGCCAGCCCTCTAGCTCTATCTGTGTGGTTTCCACAACACTAGGTTTATCAAGCAACCCAAGCCCCCATCCCTGCTCCCAACACGGTCCGAAGATCAACCATTGCATGCATGCAATTAATCAGCAATTACAGCTTAATAGGGGAAAACAAATCCTGAGTCGTTCTTGGCCCTATCATGGCCAAAATGACTCCAAACAATCTGCAGGAGCCGAAAAGTGTAACAGCATACACAACCAACAAACGTGGGGAACAACAACCCTTTTTGCACAATCGAAGCCACTGGGAAAAACTTACGCAACCCACACTGGGGAAGAAAATGTAGTCTCCCCACCTATGTGTGAGGGAAAATTGCACCAGACCCCAAAATATAGAGGGAAAACACACTATATTCCACTATGTGGAAGAAAGTGAATGACAATCGGTAAGCGACTCCCCTCCTAGCTACATGAGATCAAACAGAATAGATGCCTATGCGTCAAAATGAATAGAGTTCCATTCCCAAAATTGTAATGAAGACCCCAACACAAGACAACATAAGGGAGACCACAGCAAACCCACAATCAGTCTGTGAGGAAAGTATACACCCACACCATCCAAAAAATCCATAGAGGAGAACTGCGTGAGTAAAACCAGAAAATCCTGTGCGTGAGAATGAACAGCTATGCCTATTTGTGAGGATGAATAGACAAGGGAAAGAATGCACAGTAGTGGAGAGAATGGAATGAGGGGTGTAGTCATTCTTCTGCCCATCGTGAGGTTCAATCCATTGGTGGAGTGTGCGTGTGGGCAAGGACTGACAGTCCTGCCACACTCCACTCTTAGCCATAACTGCCCCAACTAACAGCAACAATTTTTAATGGTCATGGTTGTATAAAACAAGGAAATATGGGAAAATCAAAACAGGGTGGTGACACATGGATTTTCTCTCATGGCTCAAGGTTTGACAATTCCCCCACCCTTATCCTTGTGAAAATCATGCCCCTTCTCAATTTAGTTTCCGTGAACGTAGCTGGTTGGGTTATTTAATTAAAGATGCATATTTACATGATGACAAAACTCAATATGTATGCTGCATGCCCTAATATACCATCGGTGACAATTCAAATCTGAAACATAGCATAACCAATCAATGGTGGGGCCTTGGCCTTTAGCTCTGCACCATGATCATTTACAATATATACATCATATACATCTAATGCAATGGGGTCAAAACCGGGGTGTTACAACTTCCCTTGTAATGAATCATATAATAATCTAATGAAGGCATCTTCATGTTTAACTCTGAGTAACTCTATCAATTCATGGAAATTAGATATGTGTTTCACAGCTAAAATCAGATCTTCTCCATTGAATTTAGGACCATTTATCAACAAATATTCATCCGAAGGAAGAAGATTCGGAAAACTAGGAAGTTCTGCAAAATCTAGACATGCATACCTTGAAACAATAGAAGTCGGATCAGAAGTTCTCATTAGTTCAATGAAATCATCAATGAAGCTTTGAAATATGGATCTACAGTAGATGGAGTCGCCAGGTGAATAATTTGCAGCCACTATGTTACTAGCCCTCGTTCACCATCAAAGGCTGGATATATTCATTGTCATTCTTCCTGGGGAAGATATCTTCGGTCCTTCATCCCCGGTAGTGGTGCCAGAAGATGTTATCACTAAAGTTGAACCTCAACTGCTAGGGTTAGCTTAGAGAAATCTTAAATTCATTTAATGGATGACTGGAAAACGAATCTATGGAATTTGGTGGTAGGTAGATTTACTCCAGAAATCAAGCTAGATTTGAAATCGAATACTGAACAGAAGTATATATATTGCAATAAAGACTGATAAGGCAAAGCTAAGAGTATGAATTTATGAAAAACATGAACCAAGTTCTACATATAGTACTTAATGATAACTTCACATTAATCGTGATAATCTAGCAATGCATTTTAATTCACCATACACATGATAAATCACAACACATGAAATTCAATTATTGATACAGAAATGCGGATCATATGAACATAATCATTTCAAAGCAGCTAACAAAAACATAGTGTATACATACTCCTGCCACTTTAGTATCAGAATGTTCAAACACTACCTTAGCCCTCTCGGTTGGTACTTCCCCTTCTTCCCCTCTTTTTTTTTTACAATGAAATATATATAAGATAGCAAATCTAACCTCTTTAGCATTTTTTGGATCTAGTCTAATGAGTTTTTGCCAAGTTTGGCTAATAAAACAAGAAAATGATCCATGTCTCTATTTAATAGGGTTATACTTCTACAATGACTAAAACACTTTAAAAGTAAAATGCCACTTGCATTCATGGATGAGTATTGATGAGCTCTTTGAGGAAGAGTCATCATCTGTACCTAAATATACTCTAGCCAATTTTTAGTTCATAATCATAGACAATGACACCTTCAATATTTCGTGTATATCATCTATTGGCATTGATGCATCCACAATCTGCCAGGTTGAATCATGCAAGGCCTTATAATGGTTAGCTACTTTCTTCTGAAATTCCAGCTGTTCATATCACTCTTCTCTATAGTATCCACATTCTACTGCTATCTCTAGAGTTATGTCCAAGTATAGAACAAGATCTGGAGTTGGTAACCAAACTTTAGGTGCCTTACACCAGCTAAGGTCGAGTCCTTTTGCAGCAGAAAATGCTACACAAGGAGGTACAAAAACAAAAAACGATATCAGAATCAAACTCAGGATTAACATAACAATTTCCAGAATTCTTTTCACTGTAAACTTACTCGACTTTTCTACCTAGTCTACAATGGCCCTAAAACATATGAAACTGGAGATTTGAGTGTTCTAGAGAGGAAACCCTATTTTTGGTTTAAGAAGAGCTTGATCTTCATTTCTAAACAACATAGGACCTTTTCCAAGTCGAGTACAAATGAAGTAATTGATACCACCATGAAATGTGGAAGTGCTACTTTCACTCTTGAGTTCTAGAGGGGCAGTCAAGGATTTGACATCTTTCATCAAGTTCAATCCGATTTCTCCTCGTATAGAGGTGTCTCCTATTACATAACTTGACAATGTTTTGCTGGAGTCGGGAGAAAATAGAAAAGTAGTCATTGAAGAAGAAGGCCTACAACTTTCCTATTAGGTACATATATTATTGCATTTGGACTATCATCAAAAGTATATGCAACCTGTGGAGTCCTTTCAGACTGATTCCATCTTTCAACATAGTTTATGATCCTATGTGATGTGTCATTAATGTAGAATATTGGAGGAGATGTGTCAAGGAAAACAACATGGAACTGGTTACTATGTGCACAAGTAATCTTTGCAAAGGATCCAAAGTCACAATTTGCAATTGCTTCTTCCATTTGCAAAACATGCTTCAGAACCACTTCTTGTGATCTATGGCAAAGAAATTCGCTAGTTTCAACACTTTGACTCATTCTAGTTGTGCTACATGTTTCCTTCTGACATGAGCTTACCACAGCAACCAAAATGACAAGCTCCTCCCAATGTTTCTTGGTTGCAAGCTCAATAGCAATGCTGTCACTTCCATTATTTTCCTTTCCCATCTTCCATTTTATAGCTCCACCATAAAGGATATGGCATGCACTCTCTGTATGCACTGGTGGCAACTGCTTCAACTTAGCCTTTATGTACATGTAAAAGATCCAGGGATGTAATAAATTTTGTCAATCTGCAGTAAATAGCCTGATCTATTTGAGGAGGGATTGGCTTTATTTCAGTACTAAGTTCCTGCTCAATCTTGTGCAAATTAAATCGATCCTGATATGTAATCAAATTTACAGCAAGTCCTAGATGACCAAACCTTCCAGATCACCCTACTCTATGCAAATACATTTCTAAATTCTTAGGGAAGTCAAAATTTATAACAACATTAACTAATTGAACATCAATTCCTCTCGTAAACAGATCTGAAGAGACCATATTTATACAAGCACCATTACGGAAGTCATGGAAGACTTTGTTCCTATGATATTGCAACATCTTTTTATGGATGTAAAAACATGAATATCCAAGCTCCATGGTTTTTTTGGCAAAGAGATTTATTCGATTAATAGAATTGCATAAAATTATTGATTGGTTGATTTGGAGCTTTGAGAAAAGTGTGTTCAGACAATGAACCTTTTTCCTCTCCTCCAAAAATGCATAAAACTGTGGGATCAATTGAGGGCCACCTTAGATGAAACCATTTTGTGTGCTGCCAGAAACTTATAACTTTTGTTGGAGCAGATCTGATGACAATAGGGGGTACCAGTGTAGCATTTTTTTTCAATTTTGTAAAGCACTGAGGACAGTGCTATTGAAGGGTTAGGGTAACGTAACACCTCGTTTTTTACCCCATTTGCATTAATGTATATGATTTACATATGATATGGGATCATGACAAGGAGCTCAAGGCCAAGGACCTGCCATTGATTAATGTTTGGTATAGAGGTGATCATGGTTGATGCCTATGGTTTATGTGCAAGGCAAGCATGTTTGTAAAAATCATGTAAACATACAAATTAATGAAAAACCCATAGCCAACTATGTCAATGCGACAAAAAATGAGATGGGGGCATGATTTTCCTAAGGATACGGGGGATGGAATGTTACCCTTGAACTAGTTTGGGAAAATCCATGTGTCATGGGGAAATCCCATTAAAAAATTTCAACCACCCTTTTTCTTGTCTTTCTTCCCAACCATTTATTTCTGCCAGAATGTGGTTGAGGTAGTTATTGTAGGGAAGGGGAAGAGTATGGGAAAATTTGAATTGGGAAGAGCACCTAGTTTTGAATGTTGTGTTTTGACTTCATGGAAAAGAAAACACTTAGAACCGTATGCCAGTTTGGGGGGATGCATTCATGCATTACATCTTCATTTTTTATTCACATTTTGGCTAGTTCATCATTCTCTCGATTCACATGGAATCTCTTCGGAAACTGAGTTCTTCCTATGTGTATCCTTCGTTTTCTGCAAGTGTTTTCCCTTGGCGAGACTGTTATTGTTGTGTTGTATTGTTATCTTGAACTACAAAGTGTATGAGACCTTGTTACTCGTGGTCCAGAGTAAAGCCTATGTTGTGGATTCTCCCTATGATTGTTGTGTTGTGCACCCTAGTTCAGGTCTGAACTATGTACAAGACTTAAGAATGGGAGAGACGTAGAATGTGCTTGATAAACCTAGTGTGGAACCTCACAATAAGATAAGAGTTGTTGGTGAACCTGCTATGCACATCCTGAAGAGAACTGGAAGGGAAGGTGTAGCTTGAGGGAGTGTGGATTAGAGAAGGGGACACTTCCTTCTGTTGGGTGTGTAGGAAGTGGGGAATCCAACCTAGATAGGTCTTGTGAGGGTGTCCTTAGCTCTGTAGTTGAGATCACTTGCTTAGTAGTTCTTCCTTCCCATTTCCTTAGAATCCTGATACACCCAACTCAAGAGATGGCTTGTCTAGTAGCCTCGTAAACCCATCTGTTGTCTTAGCTGTGTCTGGTTGCATTTGACCTTGTGAGTAACCTTTGGCTAGACAATCTGATAAAACCAGCAGTGAGATGGCTTGATTGTGTATAGACTGATAAACCCATATTTTGGCTTGATTGGTCCTTAACATGAATGTTTGCTTGACTATGAACAGTCTGTGAAACCAAACTGTGAGATGGCTTGGCTGAGTGGCCTATGAAACCCATGTATTGGTTTGATTCACTTGTAGCCTGCTAAACCCAACTATGCTGGCTTGCTGATTTTTTTTGCACCCTTCGCTATGTATGATTCTGCCAGGGTTCCCTTATTCCTTGAGGAAATCATGCCCAACTCGGGGGTGGAATTTTCACTGAGATATTGATGAGCGCAATGGCCTATGGTTGTGTGGAACTTTGCAGCGACATATCTGGTTGGGGGACAAGTTCTTCTCAAGAAGTGTTCTTGTCTATCTTAATCTATGCAATTGTATTTCTTCCATTGTAATTGCTTGATGGAATGTGATGAACATGTTGTTGTGATGAATTGATGGATTGTTCCTTTCAATAACTGCAATTACAAGCATCTATGTATGTTTCCTTCAATGCATTTTTAAACTAAGTTGCAAGGTTAGATTTGTCAAATTGGTGATGGCCTGAATGATCAAGTCGATCCAAGACTTTAGTTAAAAAGTTGATTTTTCTGCTAGAAATCTTCCTTTCCACAATTTGCAGGATGCGGGATGCATGATGTCGGTTTTGTAGATCTTGATTTCCACAATTTTTCCTTCTCCAGCTTCCTTTTCGCAACTTGCAGGATGTATTTCTGTGAATTACGACTTTTCTCAGTTTTCATTTCATAGCACAACTTTCCACAATTTGCGCGATGCAGCAATACATAATGTAGGATACGAGATCACGATTTCCATATTTCCCCAATCCTGCAACTCGGTCTTTCCTCATCGTTGATTTTTGTGGGTGGATTCTTAGTCATTGATCTGTTTCCAGATGCAGAACGGATGATGATCATCGATCCCCACTGCGATTTTTCTTCGCGTTCAATATCCCCTGAGATATTTCTTCTCTGCTAGTGGGAAGTTGGAGAATTCACATGTAGAATTAAATGACCTTTTGGTATTAGAACATGAATGTGGATGAGTGTTTCACAACCATGCCCTGTGTTTCGATGAATAGTAAATGTTCTCGATGAAATTTTTAATTTCGCATGATAATGGGGTATGGGTACATGACAAAATCATATTCCTTCACCAATGTCTCCTTTAAATATCATGGTATCATAATAGCATATTAACTTAAAACTAACACCACATTTAACATGGAATGGATTTCATATGCACAGAATGTAACGCAATTTGGTTTAAACAATGGCCTTGCAATTTTTTTGTGGATTGTACTTAATGTGACATTCTAAAACACTCACGTGTTTCTCAAAGTATTGTTGGGTGATTGAACTATTTATAGCATGTTAAAGTATCATCTTTATCTGTTGATGTTGGTGTTTTTATAGATGCATACACATAGATTTCAATGAATATCAAGAAACACATCATATACACTTCATTTGGGGTGATCCTTGAGCTTATCATCTACCCTTGAAGAATATGTCCCTTCTAGTGTTCAATGTTGGCATGAAGAGTATAAATTACTAGTTTCCCTTTGGAATTCCTAGAAATAGGTAAACCTCAGTTAGATGTAGTAAAAAAACTTCTTATTCAACTGGGCATTGTGTTTGCAACCATCTAGACTCTCTACTCACTCTCACCAAGGGATTATTTTTTCAAAATCAACCCATCACTCCTCATTACAACATAATCTCTTCAACTTATAGGTTTCTTCTATTAGTTATAAATAATGGTAACCATGGAGGAGCACAAGATATCCTTGAACCATGAGTGATAGTTGAATAAGAATGGATATCTCTAGGATATCTCAAGAAAATGAACTTTATATATGTTTCACATGCACGAGGAATGTGTTCCTTCCAAGTAACAACATGTGCTTTTTTAGTACATATGATCCTTCCCATGCAAAGACCTATTACCTTACAACTTTCTGTACAAAACCAATACCTGAACACAATATTTGCAACCATACAACTTCTTTTCTTACATGAGTGGCTGCCATGTATTAAAATTCTATAGTTGAGAGTGCAACTATATCTTTTCACTTGCTCATCCAAATGATAGATCCTCCAAATTGATTGAACACATACCCACTTGTATATCTTCTTTGATCAATATCTACAACATAGCTTGCATCAACAAATCCATGTACATTTATTATTATGTCTGGTCCAAGTCTTCCTTGGTAGAACATTGCATAATCTTTGGTGACACACAAATATATGAAGACCCTCTTTATAGTTGTCCATTGCCCCTTTCCTGGTTTTGACATATATTTGCTAAAAAATACCACTGCATGAGAAATGTTTGGTCTGGTATATACCATTGCATACATCAAAATACCAAATGCACTGGCATATAGAACTCATGACATCTATTATTCTTCTTCCTATGTCTTGGGACACTTCTCTACAATTAACTTTACACCTATAGGAATAGGAACCTTAACTGACTTACTTTCCCGCATGTTAAATATTTGTAGTACCATCTCAACATATTTTATTTGATTTAAACATATCATCTTGTTTGCACGATCTCTTCTTATATCCATTTCGAGAAAGAAGTTTGTAGCACCAATATCTTTCATATCAAATTTGGAGGACAAGTTAGACGCCACCACCTTTATAACATCTTTATTATTTCAAATCAGCAACATGTCATCAACATACAATACGATGTTAATGAAGTGATCACCAACCTGTTTGGAGTGTACACATTGATCAAATTTGCTTCTCGTAAACCCTAATCCAAGTATGTGTGTGCCAAAATTTTTGTACCACATCCTTGGATATTTATTTAGACCATAAACAGACTTCTTTAGTTTACATACCAGCTCTTTATTTCCCTTTACTATAAACCCTTTTGTTTTTTCATGTATATTTCGTCTTTTAGATCCCCATGCAATAACATTGTCTTCACATCCATATGCTCTACTTCAAGATCAAAAGCATCAAAAATAAAAGGAATAAATATAATTGAAGTTAATTCTAGAACTGGAGAAAAATTTCACCAAAATCAATTCCCTCTACTTGAGAATATCTCTTTTCTACCAAGAGAGCTTTGTACTTATCCACTTTACCTTCTGCATTCAACTTCTTTTTAAACAACCATTTGCTCCCAATGAATTTTCTTCTAGATGGTAACTGGACTATATTCCAAGATTCATTTTTGTCCAAGGAATCCATTTATTCAACCATGGCCTTCTTCCAGAGATCACTATCCTCTAAATTATCGGATTCCTTCACATTTCTAGGATCATCATCACTATTAGACAAAGAAAAATGAGAGAGAAAATCAGGAGGGGAATACCTTTCTATTTTATATGAGAATTGATTCAGAGCTAGATTTAAGAGTGCAAGAAACTCTCACAATATGAATTAGTTTGCAAAACAAGCAAAAAAATCCTAAAAGAGTAAAATTGCATACACATGTGAGCCCAATAACTGATATTATTATCATTGTCTAACATGTAACTATGTATAGATTAGGTATATACAACAATAGATAAAATTGTGAGGATTAGAAATCCATTTGGAAGTGTACATGTGTCATAACTATATTTAACCTCCATCCCCCCTAGGTGGACCAATTAGCTCTCCAATCACCCAAAATAGACACGAAACTCGGTGTGAACGTTGGTGAGGCATGCTGGAGCATAAATGAGTGTATGACAAGTGTGGCTAAGAAAACAGAGGCATGTGTATGGTTCAAGGTGAACAATAAATGCACAAAAAGGCCCAAAATGGTCTAAGAACATCACTAGAACCCCTAGTCAAAGAAAATACCCGAAAAAGAGGAAGGGAAGAACTCCAAGAGACCAAGGGCCCTTAATGAGGGTGCAAATGCTTCAATTTGACCAAGATAGAGTGCTAGTGTGTGTGTGAATGGGCCAAAATAACTAGTTAACTTGCTAGACCATGCTCCCTAAGTCTACACCATATATATCAACGCATAAAAGAAAATGAAATAGTCTAAGGTATAAACTATAATACTAAGGATGAATTACTACTCTAACTGTAATATCTTGATTTTGACCACAAATTGCTTTAAAATTGTATATTATGTAAATACCATTATTAAATCATGGTGAGAAGAAAAAGGCCAAGGCCCCACCATGGATTTAGTATTTTTATGTATCGGTCGTTAAAATCGATACCTATGGTTTCATGCTAGCCATGCACATTATAAAGTGAGACATCATGTAAATATGCAATTTAATAAAAATACCCACAATTAGCAATGTCAATGCAACAAAAGAGATGGGGGCATGATTTCACAAGAAATAGGGAGGGAAAATATTCAAACCCTTGAGCAAATAGGGTAAAGTCAAATGTCAATGGGAGAACCCATAAAGATGTCAACTACCCATTTTGTCTTTTGTTCCCAATCATTTATTTCTTCCAGAAATTGGTTGATGTAGTTAATACCTAGGAATGGAAGAGTATGGCGGTAAAAATTCATATTGGGAAAACCCATAATTTTTGGAAAACGAATTTTTTATTATTGGGCAATTGATCACCCAGAAAATGGCTCCCCATTCTATTATTCACCCATGCATTTTACTCCCTCACATAGTTGGAGCTTGTTGTGTGTTTCTCCTTCTTGGCTTCTGTTGTTTTTCTCATTTTCCCATACCCAGAAATCCATTTTTGTCTTGCTTAATGGATAAGAAGCAGAGATCCACAATTTGGGGGTTTATAGTGGTTTTTTTCCCCTGCAATGCTGAGAAAAGTTCTGTGAAATCAATTTTCTCACCCATGGTTGATTTTCCCCATCTAAAATTTTGTTTTGGTTTCCAAACCATCTTTATACAAACCCAACATTTGTATTTTGATGTTGTGTGCACCCTTGTTTTGGTATGAAATACTTAGGAGTGGAAGAGGCCTATAATTGGCTTGATAAACCTAGTGAAGAGAGGAACATCACATACATATCAAGAGGGTCTAGTAAATCTTCTATGCACAACTTGAACATCACTTGAAGGGAATTAGGTATGGCCTAGGGGACTTTGTAGCAGTGAATAGAATAATTCCTTGTGTTGGGTGTGTAGGTATTGTGGATGCTAATCTAGATACATCTAGTGTAGGTGTCAATAGATCTGTGGTTGAGATCACTAGCTTATAAATTCTACCTTTCCTCTGCCTTAGCAGCCTGATAAACACAACTATATATTGGATTGGATAAGTTATGATATGTTTTGGCTATGTGTGAGCCTACTATTCCCTAGTTCCTTGTGGAAATCATGCCCAGCTTGAGGGTCGTAGTGGTGCTGAGAGATTGATGAGAACACTAGCCTATGGTTGGGTGGAACATTGTAGTGACATATCTAGTTGCGGGACAACTTATTTCTCAAGATAAGTATTCTCTGTGAATTTAATTCCTCCAATGTATTTGTGTTATGAATTGTTTTTATGAACATGTATGAATTCTTGAGTGCGATTTTCTTCTGCTATAATTTGATTTATTATACATCTTCATATGTATGCATTTTATATTCAATGCATTTTTTATTATTATGTTCATGAGGCTAGATCCCCGGTTAAGATGGCAACAGAGCACTGGTGTAGGTCTCATCCTCTCCTCGGCGAGTAAGAGGGGAGGGGATGTGACACTAACATGCCTTGTTAAGCTTGAATTAGTACAAATTAACCAAAATTATCATGAAGGCCTTGGAAACAAAGTATCAAGTCCCCTCATACAGCATAAAAATTTATTTGTCCATGAAAAGCATGAAAAGAGAAAAACCACATGGGAACAAAACCTCTCCTAAAAAATGGACATGGATCCAAAAATATGAAGATGAATGATAGCCATCACCATGTATCGCTCACCCCAATAATAGATCTCAGGTAATACTTGAATTTATTCTCTGTGAAGCACTTGGTGAAAATATCAGTAGTTTTCTCTGCAGAAGGGCAATACTGCAAGGCTATCACCCGATAATGCACAAGGCTACGAATGTAGCACATGTGTATTTCAATGTGTTTGATACTCTAAATATACATTGCATCTATGGAAATATTGAATTCACTTTTATTTTCACACAAAATTATTTTGGGTGAATCAAGTGCAACTCCAAGTTCCCTAAGAGTGACTTGCAACCAGACACATTGTGTAGCTACATTCACTTCTCCTCTACACTGGGTCTCAGTTGAAGATAGGGAAATAATGCGATGTTTCTTTCTTTACCAGCACATGTTACCATTGGAAATATTAAATACATAACCTGAAGCGGAATTCTTGTCATTGGGATCACTAGCCAAATTAGAATAAAAAAATCCAACTAGTTCTAGTGGAGAACTAGTAGCATAGTGTACCCCGAAGTTCCTGGTGTCTTGTACATACTGAAGGATCCTCTTGAATTCCTTCCGATGGATCTCAATATTATTCTTCATATATATATAGGTACATCACCTATATAATTTTCTAAATCAGGTCTAGAATGAGTAAGATACAACAAACTCCTGACTAGCATCCTATACAATGAGTTGTCCATCAATGCATAATCACCAACTTCACCTAGTTTGATACTAGAAAGGAATGGGAAATTGGTTTCCTTGCATTCGTCAATTTTAAAATTCATTAACATGTCTTCAACATACTTTTGTTTGCTGACCTTTATCCCTTCTTCATATTGAACAATTTCTAAACCAAGAAATTATTTCAATAAGCCAAGATTGGTCATTGAAAATCGACTGAGCAAAGAAGCTTTGATTGACCCAATCACTTTGGTGCAGCTACTTGTGATAAAAATGTCATAAAAATATAGTAATATGACCTGCAATACATCACTAATTTGCTGCAAATAAAAATTAGGATCATAATTTCCCTATAGGACATCCGATGCTACGTGATGCTTGAGGCATTGCGCATGATTTTTTTTTTACATGAGATGGTAATTAAGAGGATGGACCACCAAGAGAAAGGGGATGAGACAGTATAAGTGTCAAGGTCTCAGTTAGGGAACCATGCTCTGCTATTTGTAGGGACATGATAGAGTTAAATCAGTAGTAAATGCAGTAGTTAAACCTGTTAACCCATGATGCTCTTGGATGACACTCACATTAATGACGGATCCGACCGTTAGATCGAGAGGAAGAGCGACAGATTCAGGAAATGAATGAAGGATTTTGTCATCATGATTGGGAAATTGTTCACATGTTCGATCCCTCTTTATAATAATCAACAGTTCATGGGTTGAAATCACCATTGTGAAGAATTGAGTTGTAGAGAGTGAATTGCAGATATTGAATCATATAGTTCAGTTGCAGAGTTGAGAGTGAGTTCTAGGTTGAATTAAGAGAAATTGTGAATAATGAGGAGGGAATCACCATAAAAAAATTTGATTGGAATTTTTGAGGATTATTCACCAATCATTGGTGTCTGGATTGAGGAAGAAGTAGCAAGTATGCCAGTGGGATTGTCGTCAGTCACAAGGAACAAGGTAGGGACCAATTGACCCAAGTCTTCAAAACAGAAGAAGAGAAACCGAAGGAGTTCCATGAGAGTAGATACATATGTATATAAGGCCTCCATAGTGAGGGAAAGGTTGATCGCAGTGAACATACCTAGTTATTCTCCCCCACACAAAACTACTTCCAAGGAATGTAATCCCATGAAGAATCACAGATACCCCATCAAAATGCCTGGGATTTTGAAAGGAATGAAGTGCAATTTCAATATTGTGCCTTGTTTATTCAAGATGAAGTATGAGGACCACAATCTGCTTTCCTTCACTAACTGTACTACAGAACCATTTGAGGAAAGGACCTGCCTAGAGGAGGATCCCACGGTGCACACTCTGCATGAGTGAGTGTTGAGATTGGACAAGTTGGGGATTTTAGGTCTGATTCACATGCCCCATTTTGGGAGACCAACAGAAGAAAATGCATGTGTTAGGAAACTGTTGGTAGGATTCCATGGATGATACATGTGGATGTACCAATCGGTGCTATTCACCATAGAGTTAATTTCAGAGATCACGGGGTTACCCAAATAGGGATTGACCCATCGCAATACTTCCAGGGAAAATAAAATGATAAGTGACTAGCTGACAAGCTCAATAAGAACTATGATTTGGAGCACGACGGGGGCGCATATGTGGTGGACGTAATCAATGAATGGTTTATGCACATTGTAGCCAGTATTCTTTCCAGCAAAGTATTGTGGAAGAATCAGTCAAACCAGTGTACCTCAGGGATAGTTTTTTGCACTGAGTAGTGTGATGTGGTAGTGTAAATGAAATAGTCACTTTTTCTGTTGAGCCCATTGAAGGAGGATTCTATGATTGTACACGTAGGAAAATATGCATTCACGTATATATTTTTTTTGATCCTGATTGCATTAGTTGCATGGATGGATCTAGAGGACTACCAAGGGATGAACATCGCATTCGACCATGTTTTCAAGCACGTCAGATACTAGAATCTCTGGTACTTGAGTCAAGAATACAAGTTGAAGCACCGCGCCATACAGTTTTGGTTGTATTGGGAATCCTTATAGGTGGTAGTTGTGAAGGTTCCACGACTCATAGAGGTGGTAGTGGAAAAGTATCAACAAGTTGTTCGATTCACTATTGGCCCACATGCTATCCAAGTACAAGCGTAGTAGGATCCTCAGAAACAATGGTTAGAGACACAATACAATATAGCAGAGGAGGATTTGTATGCCATAGTAGCTGAGTGGCCGATGAACTGGGAAGTGCCAGTGAGTCTAGAAGAATTATCAGATGACGAGGTAGGTCCTCCAATAGATGCACCCATAGGTCTAGCATTGGTACATGACATTGACCGAGAGTCATGACAGGAACCGTCAAGGAACTCAATGGATTCAAAGGAAGAACGACTATATGAGGATACTAGAACGAAGAGAAGGAATGAAAACGGAGAATCCAGCAGCACATCGCCAATGGAAAATAAATAGGTAGACCATATTATTGCATCTATTACAATGACAACTAATGTAATTGAAGAGCAGTTGAAGAAACAGACTGTTATCGAGACAAAATTGCTATGGCTTGGGGGTACCACAACAGATAGCTTTGACACCAAAAATTAATATTTCCCAATATGCAAGATAAACCAGACATATAACACTAAGGGATACCAAATCATACCTTGTTCTAGCGGTTGAAGTAGATCCCCATTGAGCCTTTTCAATTCACACTTGCATTAGCAATTTTCTCTCAACAACAACAAACAAGACAAGCATGCTCTATAATAATGTGTTAGACCTACTCTAACATATATATTCAACAATGTACAAGAAATTAAATACATCCAGGGATTCAACATTCATATTCAAAGGAAAATAATTGGACAAGAAAATATATGAGTCTATTAATAAAATCAGAGATTACAATAGTGAAAACCTCTGTCGGCACGTCTAACGAGCTAGAGAAACCGAGTCCTCCACCTGGGCCTCCACCATCTCAATATTCCATCTCTTAGATAGCAATCTCAAAAAACAAAGGAAATATTGGGAAGAACACGGAGTGCTCCAAAGTGAGAAAGGGATGCAGAATCAGTTATAATAAAACTGAGGCAACAAGGGAATATAGTTTCTCTGTTGTTCAATGTATCTAAGGGGTTCCTTGTATAACACTCCAAAAGGGTAATGGAGTGTATAATCTGAGCGATCTCAATGCATATGAAAGGCCAGAGGTCAAAATATTTGGACTCATCTGAGAAAAACTAAAAAATTATTTGGATTTATGCACACATCCCGATGTACACAAGTTTGAGGTCAAAATTCGCATGTACACGCAAGTATGGGTTTAAAAGTCATGTACAAAAATAAACAGGTGTTGTTTAGGGATGATCTTGAAACATCAAAGTACAATATAATTCCATGGGGTCTAAAGAGTCTATAGAGGGACAGGGAAGGCCATAGATATGTGATCAACCATGTGTGTTAAAATTAGCTATAACAGATGCTCCCTAATGTGTGAGGTCAGAGGGGTAACATGATGGCCGAAATACATTATAAAATCCATCCCAAAAGTGGAGTAATGAAGACCCAGGTGGAAGAACCATCCACTCATCAGTACAATAAAATAATCAATCTTTGCATGTGACTGTAAATACATATACTAGTCCCATATATATAAGAGTATAATGGCAATGAATAGGCACGATATACAAAATGTGACATGTGTGGTCATCGCCACATACAATATACAATAGATTCGAATCTCCAATGTGGATGAAGATATAGAATACATCAAGATATCCATAATAGCTGAAGATATAGAAGGGATCAAGATCTCCATAGTGGATGAATATATTGGATATACACTGGAATCAAATCATGAGAGCTGATATCTCATGAACAGTGGCACAATCAAGGAGGTAGCATACATGGAATTCCACCAAGTTTGAAGGTCTTCTAAATGAACCGCTACGACTACATTTCCTACTATGCAAATAGATGTGTCGAGGTAGAACATAACAGTCCATCATCTAATTACTGGTCATTGATGTATACCATTAACAGACGCTAGACCACCCACCAATAACCAAAATGGGAATCAAGCTACAAAGTGCAATCTAACAAGTGTGAATAGATGTGTTGAGGTTGAATACTTGGAAGAATCCATCGATCAGGGGACATTGATGTATTCCCAAAACTATCGATGGTGAGAGAAATTACCACTGATGATTGTAAGTCTCAAGGAAATCAAATTACTCTAGACTCCTATGATAGAATAAATGATTTGAAGTCGATGGAATGGAATCAGCTGGAAGGAGGGCATTAAGGCATTCCCCATCAACCAACACAATGTACTCAGCAATGGTGTATAATGTGGAAGAAATCGGAGAAGATGTGAACAAACCAGCAATAATACCAAGAATGACTGACATGCAAAATCAATATAACTGAGGAATGGCTGACTCAATATTCACCTTCCTTTGAACAAGAGCATAAAGGTGAATGGTGACTGAAGGTAGGCAGCATGGAATTGATATGAAAACTGGGACATCTCTGCAACACAAGAGGCATAAACAGAGGATCCATAGGGACTTGAAGCTTAACTGATCGATGAGGTAAAATAAGAGTAACGTGTACAGCTCCTAAAGTCAAACTAATAACCCAGCCAATAGATATGATATGGAATTCTCTATTTGAAGGAGACACGACTCAACTGCTGCCAAAGATAACATCTTTTCTTGTCTTGATTTTTATTTTTTTTATCTTTTTGTGCTTTTTAGATATTTTCAAAAGATTGAAAAAGAATAAAAGTTATTTATAGTGCAAATATAGGAGGAGATGAGTGTCAGGGGACAAGCAAACTAATTCTAAGTAGTGGAACATTCCTATGCTCAATGCAAGGATATATGTGTAGGATAACTACACTAGGGGGAAGGTCTCCTCCCGGTAAAAGGAGTGATCAAGCTACAAAAGATATGTAAAAATGATCGGCTTGGCTAGACATGAGATAATCTCAGGCTATAAGGCTAATAACTCAAAGACAGGGAGCTGACATAATGCTTAAGAAGGAAAGCAAAAGTCATGAAAATGCAACTACAACTTGATATATACAAGGGAGTCCCAGAGGATAATCCAACATAAAGTTCAAAAGGAGTATGAAGCTCCTAATCAAACACATGGCGGGACTAAAAAGGGACTCCCACAACCTAAAGGAGGAATGTCAACATGGGCACGAAATGCAAAAGAGGATCTAATAAGGGCACCCATGTATAGGAAAGATCTACCATTCACATAACGCCACTTCTAACAGTAATATGAAGGTTCTGTGATATCATGGAATGGGTTTGTACCTAAGGTCAAGGTGAAATGGTCATAAGGCAATGCATAAATGCAAGAGAATATGAAATATTAACCTATATGCTAGTTCAAAATTATACCTGTAATAGGCACAAATGGGTGAAAGACCTCGAAGAGAGTGTGCAAAACATGGACCCTACATGACAACAATATTAGTCCAATAACACTGGAAACAGTTAGTAAAGATTCCAAACTATAGGATATGGGGAGGATTGATCATGACAACAAATTCAAAGAAAACAACGCGACAGATGATGGGCCATAAGAAGGAATGTAAGGTGAAGACCCAACTTTCACGTATACAATACCACACCCACGAGGGTGACCACTGGTGTAAAGACCGAGCAAAGGGAATAAAATTCCTCCACAAATGGAGTAGAAAATGGAATATGACCATTCCCAAATCCATGAGCACAGTAAAGGGCTGTGATGTCCCCAAGTCCAACACTAAGGTCTATACTAGGACCAAGGATGGGTGACAGGATATCTGGCATGCCAAAAATAAAAGGAACCGAACTCAAGAGAACATAAATATACTCAAGTAGCCACGATCCCAAAATCCCACTAGAACACAAAGATCACACTCCTAAAAGAATCTATAGCCAAAATACAAGCAAACCAAGGGGAGGATATGTGAGCTCCCAAATGCAGCAGGTATGTCTCTCCTAGGAGAGGCTTGAAATTCTCATACACTACAAGTGAAGGTATGTAACCAATTATAGTGTCCCTTAGATTCAACGTGTAAAGCGACTGTGCTTTTTTTTTAGCACTACTTGGCCAAGACACTCATAGAATAACCTTTGTAGGTACCCCCCCCTAATACCTAGGTAAGGAAACTAAGGTCACCTCAATATAACCAAGGCTCAGGAAAACAGTGGTAGGCAGGATTGACCATGTGGGAAGGGTAGCAAATCCTGAATCCTAAAAGCACAAACTGGTACCCCAACGGTGCACCAACCGTACCTCAAAGCCCCCCAAATACAAATACAATCCTGGAAATACCTCCGGTGCTCACAAAAAGTGATCAAGGGTCATCCCAATCACAATCGCGTGCAATGTCTCATGTTTAACTCCCATGTAATAGGAGCATCCTGAGAAACACTAATTATACCAAGGGTTTCACACTCTCACCTGGACATACACCTACTTGTTTTTTTTAGTCGTATTGGAGAATTAACTCATAGTGAACTATTCCAAGACCCTAAAACCTAATCTTGTTGATGCACCCTATAAAATAAAAGAGTGTAATTCATTTTATTAAGTGTTGATTTTATTTGGTTGTGATTACTCAAAGGGAAATAGTTGAGCAACTAATGAATTTATGACTCAGCAGTGAAGTAAATATGCACGCCTAACAAGCAATGCCATGTGCAATGTGTAGAATGAAAAATAGGGCATGCCACTACATGAGATTCATAAATAATATCTCCTTTCCAAGTTCCAATGCAATCCTTCCTATATGAAAGCATAAATACAACTCTCATCGAAGCAATCCAATGCACTTACCTCCTTAAATCCATATCTAAGATGTAACTAAGAGTGCAACTATTTTGTATTTTTCAATATAAAAGAATGAAAAATGCAATAAAATTCATTTAAGACTCTCAGTCTCTGCAGCAAGTATAAAACACAATCCCAGCAAGACACCGAGACAAAAAGATTAATGACTAAAACTACTTTCAAAGAAAAATCAATGAAAAAATGGTCTATGATCATAATAGAAGCAGTCAATAGACCACATTAGAACCTAGTAGGATACAACCACACTTAGAACCCACCCAGACACTTCTCACATGAAAAAATCAACAAAAAGGGAGGATGTACATGTCTATTTAAAGAATAGTAGCGTATGTACGAGAGGAGGTAACAAAAACCCACGTATATACCTGAATTTTCAGCTAAAACCCATGTGTACAGAGAATACAGTGGTAAAAAGAAGGCTAAGGATCAAACCACTCTAGGGAAGTGTCAATGGATGGACATACTTAAATAAGCAGTCACACAGACAACATCAGAACCTAGGGGGACCTAGCCACACTCACAACCCACCCAAAAAATTATCACATAAAAAAATCAACCAAAAAGGAGGATGTACGCAATTGTTAAAGGGGAAGCAACATATGTACTCTCCTTTTTAGCTAAAACCCATGTATGTACGTGACTGTTCAACTGAAACCCGTGTATATAGAGAAGAAAGTGGTAAAAAGTAGGATAAAGGTCAAACCACTCAAGGGGAGTGTCAATATATGAACATACTATAAAACACAACACCGAAACAGGGAGAAACAAAGAGAAAGTATAAAACAAATCATGACCCATCCCTAAACAAACACAAGGAGCCTCCCGAGTATGGTCGCCAATTATGTTACAAATATAAACTTCCTATGGCTTTGGGGTACCACAGCAAACAACTTTGAGACTAGAAATTGATCTTTCCAAATATGCAAGAGAAACAAAAAATCTAACACTGAGGGATACCGAATTATACCTTGTTCTGGATGGTTGAAGTAGATCCCCATTGAGCTTTTCCAATTCACACTTGCATTAGCAATTTGCTCTCAACAACAACAAACAAGACAAGCATGCTTTATAATAATCTGTTAGATCTACTCTAGCATATATATTCAACAATGTATAAGCAATTAAATACATCCATGGATTCAATATTCATATTCAAATGCACATAATTGGATAGGAAAATATATTTCTATTATTAAAATCAAATATTACAATAGTGACAACCTCTGTCAGCACATCTATGAACCGGAGAAACTGAGTCCTCCATCTAGGCCTCCACCACCTCAATCCCCCATCTCTCGATAAAAAGCTTGCAAAACAAAGGAAATCTTGGGAAGAATACAGAGTGCTCCAAATGGACAAAGGGATGTGGGCTCAGGTATAATAAAACTGAGGCAACAATGGACTATATTTTCTTTGCTCTTTAATTCCTCCTCTTCAATGTTTCCAAGGGGTTCCTTATATAGCACTCCAAAAGGGTAATGGAGGGTCAAATCCGAGCGATCTCAAGGCATATGGAAGGCTAAGAGTCAGGATCTTCACACTCATATGAGGAAAATTGAAAAATATTTAGATTTATGCACACATCCCGATGTACATGGGTTTGATGTCAAAATTCGTGTGTACACGCGAGTATGGGTCTGAAGGTTGCATACAGAAATAAACAGGTGTTTTTTAGGGATGATCTTGGAACATCAAAGTACAATATAATTCCATGGGGTCTAAATAGTCTGCAGATGGACATGGAAGGCCATAAATATGTGATCAACCATGTGTGGTAAAATCGACTATAACATAGAATATTGAAGGATTTGGAGAGGTAAACACTCACCGGAGTTCTTTAATTGATGCAATTTTCGAAAGGGTTCCCATCGATTTTTTTTTCCAAAAGTTAGGAGAGATAAGAACAGGGAAGCGGATCCATAATGTGCGAATTCCATCGCATGCAATTGAGACAAACAGTGAGGATGCCAACGCCTCACTCAAGTAGTTTCTAGAACTCTCATTGGATATCAATAAATTGTCAACTCAGACAATGGTCCAATTGGAGAGGGTTGCAAGTCAGGAGTTGTTCAACCAAGAAAAGATCACCTATGATCACCTTATAAGGTCACAAGAGTGGGAGTAAGCAACAAATATAGAGATTGTGGATTTGAAGAAGGTGTAGGATCGCCTCATTGTTGAAAAGGCACAGCTATGGGATGGCAGGGATAAGTTCAAAAAATAAGTTTCTGATGCTTATCAAGAAGTACTAGTTGTGGAGGTGGACCTGGATGCACCAACCAAAGCTCAGAAGTTAGTTTAGATTGTTGTAGGCTTCAAGAAAGACATCCCAAATTTGTAGGTATTTTTTAACCCCATTACGTTGCCAGAGGTAGTTGATGTACACAAACGTTACATTGAAGATGTAGCGACGTGACTTGAATACCAGGAAAAAGAAGCTAAGGTTATTATCGATGATGTAATTGTAACTTCAGAATGTATTCACTTGTATTTCTTATGTATTCTACCCTGATGTTTATTCTGGGAAATTTTTGTAATGTAATTGATTCATGTCATGCCCAGATGTTTCGATCAAGAGTTTGTATAATGTAAACAAGTCATGTCAAGTCATTGTGGGTAGCCCTCTTATTTATTAAGGGTTAAAGTCCCTGCAGTTGTAGGGCCCTAGGGTTGTTAGACTCACCTAGTGAATTCAGCCCTAGTGAGTTATTGTCGAGTTGAGAATTAGTATAAATAGAGAGTGAGCCTCTCTATTTATCACACACTCACTCACACTCAATTATAGTGCATAGATGAGGGAGAAGAAGTTGTTGGGGATAGAAAGAAAGAGGCTATTGTTGTCGGGATATCATCTTACTATTTTGGGGTTTTACTTTTGGTGCCGATTCTATCTCTGAGGAAGTTGCAGGGTTTTCTCCATTTATGGTTTCCCCAAGAAAAAACATTGTGTTCATTGTCTCTTGTGTTTGATTGCTATGCTTGTTATTCTCTCAATTAAAGATCCTAATATAATGCTAGCTTAAATGTTAAAAATATAACATGGAATCAAAGCTAACCTGAGAAGAAGACATTGTGCAGCTGTGGAAACTAGGGCTTCCTACTTTTTGGATATCTCTCCATAGATTTTCAGCAAAAGAAGGTTGGAATGACTCTCCTCCCTAGGGTGCATCTTTTTATCGAAACATAATTTGATTTTGATCTTTTTCATTTTTGGACCCGACACTACTGCCGAAAATTAGGGCTTTCCACAGAAGTGAAATTTTTGAGTGAGTCTAGGCCTGGACTGATCTCATCCTCAAAATCAAAGTTTAGAGATCAAGATCAAAGCATTTGGTTGGACAGAACTCTGAGAAAGTCAAACCCCAATCTGATCCTGAACCAACACTCTAGAAATTTAGCTCCAAATCCAAATCCGACATCTTGACTTGGTAAGATATAAATATTTTGTATTTCCATTTGACATTCTTAGTTAAGATGTCTCATCATCCCAAGCTTGATGAAGACCTTGAGGGAACTAATAAATTCCGATCCTAGAAGTATAGGATCTCCTTGGTCTTGGAAGAAAATGCATTAGAGGAAATTTCAACTCAAAATGGGCCTCCTAAAAAGAATTAATAAAATAATAGTTAAAATAATAAAATAATATTTATCAATTTTGGAGGAAGAAAAGAAAAATACTACTTTTTTGTTTGTATTTTCGACATATCTCCCCATGTTTTTACTCAAATTTCAATTGGGAGAGCTTGTTGGATGTGGAACTAAATTCTGCATCCAACAAGTACCCACCTGGAATACTTTTGATGGACCCCGCTACCCCAAAAACAAGAAATACTGAAAAAATGTGGTGATGATGACATCATAATCATGTTTTTCAGAATTTCTTGTTTTTGGGGTAGCGGGGTCCGTCAAAAGTATGCCGGGTGGTTACTTGTTGGATAAAGAATTTAATTCCACATCCAACGAGCTCTCCCAATCAAAACTTGATTAAAAACACAGGGAGATATGTCGAAAATACAAACAAAAAAGGTAGTTTTTTTTATGATACCTATCCCCAAATTTATATTAAAAAAGTGTTTAAGACCTATACGGTCTTTCAAATTTAAAGCAATTTCATTGGCTAACACATGATGACATGGAATTTGAGTTAAAGTTAAAAGGCCCATTTTGAGTTGAAATTTCCTCTAATGAGTTGGCCTCCTACATCGATGGGGAGGTTCCAGTTCCAGAGGAAGAGGAGGCTAACGCTTTACATAAGAAGAACTTGGTTATGGCTAAGAGGATTATTCCTGATTCAATCAAAGATCACCTCATACCACAGGTGTCCTCACTCAAGATATATAAAGCTATGTTTGATGCCATAACTAAACTGTTTGAAGGGAAGAACATAAGCCGAAAGATGACTTTGAGGAACCAGTTGAAGAATGTAAAGATCCAGAATGAGGAGATCATCCAGTCATACTTTACAAGGGTCTCCCAGATCAAAGAACAACTTGAAGCAGTAGATGAAGAAGTGGAGAATGCAGAGATTATGATGATAACCTTGAACAATCTCGCTAGATCATGGGATTCTTTCATTCAAGAAATCTATGCTAGGAAGAAGCTAATCAATTTCAGTAGACTGTGGAAAGAATACTCACAAGAAGAAGCTCAAATAGCAGATCGAGAAGAAAAGATGAGAAGTGAAGATAAAGCTCTCACATTACACTCCAAGAAAGGAAAAAGGGAAAATCATCATCACCAAGGTAACCATTCTCATCAGAAAGACAATTTTGTGAAAAAGGATCCATCCAAACTCAGATGTTATACATGTGATGAAAGAGGACACTTTGCTAGAAATTGTCCCATGAATAAGAGTGGATATAAGAAGAAGAAGAACTCCAAAAGAAGACATCATGTTCACACTGCTCAGGATGATGATCCTCCCAGAAAGAGAGTAAAACAAGAAAGTGAAGACTCTTCAAGTGATGAAGAATATGTTCTGATCTCTGCTCTCACGGGAACTGTCACACATGGAAGCAAATATTGGCTTATTGATAGTGGGGATTCCAAACACATGACAGGATTCAAGAAATCCTTTGAAAAACTATCCAAACATAATTCACCCCATAAGGTGAAACTTGGGGATGACTATCGATATCCCATGAAAGGTAGTGGTGAATCCTCCTACAAGCTAGACTCTGGAAAGTCTATGAAAATGAAGGATGTCTTGTTTGTACCAAGACTAAAGAAGATTCCTCTCTCCATATCGGCACTAGATGCAAAAGGCATGAGGGTTTCATTTGTATATTGCCAAGTCCTCATGTGGCCAAGAGGAAATACTATTGATGATGCGATAGTAATTGGAGAACAAGAAGGAGGATTATACAAATTGAAGGGCCATCCAAAACAAGCTTTGTTCCATGACACAGTAGAGCAAAATGAACTTTGGCATAGAAGGCTTGCACATGTACAATACAAAGCACTACCACTTGCAAGCAAAGCTATTGAAGGACTTCTATAAATATAGTCAAAAAATGATGCAGTCTGCAAAGGATATGCAAAAGGAAAGAACACCAAGAAGACATTTCCAAGTAGTGAAAGAAAAGAAAAAGGAATCTTGGAAATCATTCACTCTGATGTATGCAATCCAATGTCATCCAGTTCTTTAAGCAGGTATGTATACTATGTTTCTTTTATTGATGATTTTTCTAGGAAGAAAAGGATATACTTTATGAAGAACAAAGATGAAGTTTTCAGCAAGTTCAAGAAATTCAAAGCCTTGATTGAGAACCAAACAGAAAAGAAGATCAATACCTTTCAATCAGATAATGGCCGAGAATTCACATCAAATCAATTCAAAGAGTTATGCAAAGATTCAGGGATTAAGAGGGAGTTGTCCACTCCATATAATCCACAATAGAATGGGGTTGCAGAAAGGAAGAATAGAATGATCATGGAAGCTGCAATAACAATGCTTCATGATCAAGATCTTCCCATGCATCTATGGGCAGAAGCTACCAGAACAGCAGTGTATGTACAGAACCGTACTCCACATAGACTACTCGAGAACATGACACCTAAAGAAGTATTTTTCAGCAAGAAACCAGAAGTTAGCCATCTCAGAATATTTGGTTGTCTAGTGTACATACACATTCCAAAATAAAAGAGGACAAAGTTAGATCCTTCAGGAAAGAAGGGTATATTTGTGGGATACTCTAAAAGCTTGAAGGCTTACAGAATATACTTCCAAGGATTCAAGAATATCGACATCAGTAGGGATGTAACATTTGATAAAGACTCAGCTTACAACAAATCCAGAAAGAGACCTGCTGAATATCATGAAGAAACAGAAGAACCTAGAATTCAAGAGACAACATGAACAAAGAAAATCAAGAAGAAGATCAAGAATTTGAAGAACCTCAAGAACCTGTAGATCCACCTCACGAGAAAAATCCTCACAAGAGAAAACCTGCCTGGGTACGAGAATCTATCCAAGGTGCAGAAAGATATGGGGCTCTAGTAGAAAATCACAAAGAAAGAAAGAGGACCAGGTCCTACTCCGGGTATGTACATTTATTATGTGACTTTATCAATAAAGAACCTTCCAACTATGAAGTGATAGAAAGGAAAGAATGGAAGGATGTTATGATCAAAGAGTATCAATCGATCATGAAGAATGATGTTTGGGATGTTGTTCGAAGACTAGAAAGGAAGTTTGTTGTAACTTCCAAATGGATCTAGAAGATCAAGCATGCTGTAGATGGAAGCATAGAGAAATATAAAGAAAGATTTGTGGCTCATGGATTCTCACAGAAAGAAGGAATAGATTATGAAGAAAAATTTTCACCTGTAGCCAGATACACTTCCTTCAGATCAGTACTTGCTCTGGCTACAGTGATGAAATGGAAGATACACCAAATGGATGTCAAGACTACTTTCTTGAATGGTGTAGTGGAAGAGGAAGTTTATGTAGAGCAGCCACTTAGTTTTGAGACACATGACAGGGAGTATCATGTGTGTAGATTGAATAAATCCCTCTATGGTTTGAAACATGCACCCAAGACATGGTATGACAGAATTGATGGCTTTCTATCTAATTTGGGCTTTAACAAAAGTAAAGTAGATTCCAACCTTTACTACAAGGTTGAAGATGGAAACCCAGTGATACTCCTACTGTATGTAGATGATCTGTTTGTAACAGGAATGGATGGGTTGATTGTTGATATGAGGAGGAAGTTTGCTATCGATTTCAAAATGAAGGACTTGGGTATGATGCACTATTTTCTAGGCATGGAGGTGTGGAAAAATACAGATGGAATCTAGGGAAGTATGCAGTAGAGATCCTAAAGAGGTTTGGGATGATGGACTGCAAGGCGATGACCACACCTATGGCATCGAACCTGAAGATATGGAGTGATGCTTCATCAGAAGTGGTTGATGCTATGATGTATCATTAGACGATTGGGTCCTTTATGTACCTGACAAACATGAGACCAGATATTTGATTTTCTGTGAACATCTTGAGCCAGTTCTTGGCATATCTAATCCATGTTCACTTGATTGCTACAAAGCATATTCTAAGATACCTAAATGGTACAATTGATTATGGGCTCAAGTATGAGGCAAATCAGAAGATTAACCTGGAGGGTTATGTTGATTCATATTGGGTAGGTAGTGCCATCGATAGGAAGATCACTTCAGGGTGTTGCTTCAGTATGGGATCAGGTGTGATATCTTGGTTTAGCAGGAAGCAATCCTGTGTAGAATTGAGTACGACTAAAGCAGAGTATGTCGCAACTTGTTCAACTAGTTGTGAGGCAGTATGGATGAGGAAGCTACTGTTTGATTTATTTGATCTCCAGTTGGATGCTACTTGTATATATTGTGATAACCAGAGTTGTTTGAAGTTATCAGAGAACCCAGTGTTCCATGACAAGTCAAAGAATATCGAGATAAAGTATCACTATATCAGGGATATGGTGTAGAATGGAGTAGTGAAGTTTCAGTATGTTGTGATAGATGAACAGATAACTGATGTGTTGACAAAGCCATTAGCCATAGTGAAGTTTGAGTACTTCAAGGAGAATTTTAGTGTTTTCCATATCCAGGTTCCCTCCAAAGGGAAGTGATGAGTTTGTGTGCCATTTTGACATGGTGAGAGGATTGGTTCATTCCATGGTAAGATGTAAGGACTGATCCATTCTGTCATGATGAGAGGATTGGTTCCTTGCATGTCATATATAAGTGTTGAGCTATTCTGATGTGACTGTAGGATTGGTTCCTACATGATCATATATAAGCAATGAATTCCATTCTTGGAATGGAGGCACTTGGTCAGTTACCAGGAATACTCAGTCTGGTACTGAGATCCATTCTAATGTGACTGTAGGAATGGTTCCTACATGATTAGATGTAAGTGCAAAGCCATTCTAAGGTGATTGTAGGATTGGTTCCTACATGATCATATGTAAGTGCAGATCCATTCTGAGGTGATTGTAGGATTGGTTCCTACATGATCATATGTAAGTGCAGAGCCCTTTTGACATGTAGGTAGGATTGGTTCATCACCTGGTCGAATGTAAGTGTTGGGCCTTTCTGACATTGGTTGTCAGATGTGAGTGTTAAGCCTTTTTGACAGGGTTGTGGGATGTGTTCCCACATGGTCAGATGTGAGTGTTGGTCGTCCCTTTATGATATGATTATAGGATTGGTTTCTACATGATCAGATGTAAGTGTTGGGTGGGCCATTCTGACTTAGGCTCAGATATAAGTGCTATAAAAGACCTACATGGAGGCTAGGCCTACAACTAGCATGGAAAAGGGCTGGATCTATAGAACTTCCTATGATGAGAAGAATTAAGAGATAGCACCCGTGATGATGATCCAGTAGAGATGTTCTAGAACCAGATATTATCCAGATCCAGTGATGATGATCCAGATCGAGTGATGATCCAAATCGAGATGAAGATGACTTGAAGATTAAGATGACTTGAAGATGAATATGACTTGAAGATGAAAAGGACTCAATGATGATCTTGATGATATAGAGAAGAATACTTGTGCTGGTAAATTCTTTCGAGAGAATACCTTCCTAGTTAAGAGGGAGTGTTGGTGTAATTGTAGCTTCAGAATGTATTCACTTGTATTTCTCATATATTGTACCCTGATGTTTATTTTAGGAAGTGTTTGTAATGTAATTGAGTCATGTCATGCCCCAATGTTCTGATCAGGAGTCTTTATAATGTAAACAAGTCATGTCAAGTCATTATGGGTAACCCTCCTATTGAACAAGAGTTAAAGTCCCCGCAGTTACAAGGCCCTAGGGTTGTTAGACTCACCTAGTGAAGTCAGCCCTAGTGAGTTATTGTCAAGTCAGGAATTAGTATAAATAGAGAGTGAGCCTCTCTATTTATCACACACTCAGTTGTAGTGCATAGCTAAGGGAGAATAATTTGTTGGGGCTAGAAAGAAAGAGGCTGCTACTGTCGAAAGATCATCTTACTATTTTGGGGTTTTACTTTTGGTGTTGATTCTATCTTTGAGGAAGTTTCTAGGTTTTCTCCATTTATGATTTCCCTAAGGAAAAACATTGTGTTCATTGTCTCTTGTGTTTGGTTGTTGTGCTTGTTATTCTCTCAGTTAAAGATCATAATATAATGTTAGCTTAAATGTTAAAAATCCAACAATTATTGATTCCACCATGCAATTTTGGGGGAGCGCGTTCTAGTACAAGCAGTTGGAGAAACTCAACACACAATTGCGGGAAGTTGAAGGTTAGTTAGTTGCACTAAGGACATCACTTCGAGAAATGAATATGGTACTACAAGTAACTAAAGTGGCATAGTTGAAGGCTCTGCAACATCGTTTCAACAAGGAAAGGGAAAGGAAAGAGAGTTCAACAACATAGTTGGAAGACTTATAGGCCCATCAGTGAACAATTGTCGCTTAAGGAAGTGAATGCACTTAAGATAGTGCAGCACAGTCAGAAGGAAATGGTCACCAAGATCATGGATCATCCATCAGAGTAGGATCTTCCAAATTGCACATACATCAGTGACAGGTGAAGGTTCAAAATGAAGAATTAAAGCAGTAGTACTAGGATTTCAGAATCAAGACAATGAAGTACACTTCTTCCAACTGACATGGCTTGAGGGCGAGGCACAAGATTGTGTTTGGGGATTGTTGGAAGGTAGTTTCAGAGATAACTGGTTGCGTAGTACCAAAGTTGATGTGAAAATTTAAATTTGTTGTGCAAGAAGGAAGATGGCGCACAAGGAAGTTTGGTCACATTTTTTATATTATGGTCATATTTTGTAGATTTTGGTAGTTATTTTGTAGATTTTGGTTGTTATTTTGTAGATTTTGGTCCAAGTTGTTAGGAATTTGAGTTAAGTGGACCACACTGCAAAAGGCACAAGCCTATAAATAGATTTAGGATTGTAATGTTGAAGGATCCTCTTTATCATGTTTGGATAAACTTTGTGGAGAACTTTTGATGTTTTTGAGTGCATCTGTGATATGTCTTTGCAATGCAAGATGTGAATTGTGGAGCTATCTTGAGAACATGTAGTTTTGATGCGAAGTTAATATGATATGATGGATATTTGATAGAAACACTGTATCTTTTAAGTATTCATGTTTTCCTTCTTTTTGTGATGTGATATGAATGGATGAATACTACATTATGATGTTTCTTTCTGAATGATGTGATGCTTTCATGTTTTGAATAATGTTATATTGATGGATTTGCTTATGAATCAATACTTCCACTGCAATCTAAATATGTTAATGTGATATGATGAATAATGATATAAATTTATGATAAATGAATCAATTCTTGGATTTTTGAAGTAGTGTTGCAATAGTTTGACAGTAGATGTGCAAAACCCTTCTTATTACTCCGAAAACATGGTTCTGACAGTTCTCCCTCGAACATCTTGGGTGATACCTCTTCTACTCCGATGGTGTTGTTGGACAAGGTAAAACCTATTTGGGCTAGTGTCGAGGGAGATCATTGGGTTAAGGGTGTCGACAGAGAGTGAACCCCTATCGACAGATATGTATCAACATATGTGTTATCACTCCAGGAAACTCCTCTAGGTTGCAACTCGAGGATTCCTGGTAACTTACAATGTTTTTTAGGGTTTTCTAATATGATCAAGTTAGGTGACTTATATGACCTTCCACTCTCAAGACATGCATGAAACTCACTCAATTATAAGGATTTTAATTACAACTGCTCAGAAGTTGACAATAAGGTGCATGGATGGAGAACTCATTGTTGGGCCCAGAAATGGCCCTTTTTGACCATCCTTAATTACCTCTTTCTGTCCTATCCTACCCCATTGAGCATGGCAAATAAAAGTTTTACCCTCAGTCTACTATTCAATCCACCAAGGTATGATTGGCTATTGTTTTATTTTATTAATACTTATGATTGTAATAATTAAGGCTTCATATCTCTCAATATGCTAACATATGATGGTTTTGTTGAGGCCTGGTAATTTGCAGGCGGCAACAGTAAGGGATTCTCCCCAATCAGCGTTCCCAAATAGCTCGCTGACTGTTTGGTATAGGGAATCCGTCCGGTTTACGGTCCGGCTACCGTAGGTCAAAGTAACAACAAGGGTTTATCGGTTGCGGCCCGGTCCACCGGAATTTGTATTTTGACTTAATATATGCAATGCATATGCCTATCTTAACCATGCAGGGTGATAAAGATGCAAGGAACAACACAATGTGCTGCACAGGTTCTTACCTCTCGTCTTATATCCACAAACATCTAAACTACATATGCAACTATGAAATGAGATGACTTACTATCTATCCCCGGGGAGCCTGAATATGATTCTTTGGGAGTAATGTACTGCTTTCATGTATGTTAAACAAAATTACAGATAGCTGTTATTTACGTTTACAACACATGAGTGAGAAGATATTCTAACAACCAGACAGCCAATTTTTATATATAAACACATACATTACTCTGAGTGAAATTTCCATAAAGAAAATCAGAAATTATTCAACCAGACATAGGTCATAAAGTTAGAACAATCTCACAATTCACAGACATAAGCTGAAAAACAAAGTAATTCATCTTTCCACCATCCATGGTACAGCATTTGGAACACTTCACCGTTCTTTCTCCAACAGGAAAACCAAAACTCTTTATTGCAAAATGAAGTAGTTCTTCTTACAACAAGTCCTCTAGTCTAACTGGGAAAAAGCCCGTCACTTCTCTATTTTCCCTAGTTTTATACAAAAAGCAAAAGTGGTTGGGTTGCCCAAAGTGACCTTTGGGCTCCCCAATGTTTCACTTTCCCATAATCTGTTACAGAATATTAAATTATACAAAAGTTTGACCAGTCCTTCTCATTTGGAGGGGCCCGCTTGGTCTTCCAAAAATTTCCTCCACGCTACTGCCTTAGCAGCGAGTCCTTCAAACGAGTGGGGTTCTAAGAATTGTATATTCAGCTTGAACTTATCTGCTTGTTTCTGAATAGCCTCTATCCTGGCCGTGTTCAGACGCACCTGTTCCTCCAAGAGTTGTACACTAATAGCTGTGTGTCCAATTTCATTTCTTAGGATCGGCTCATCAAGGGCTCTGATACATTGGACCCTGGCTTCTTCTTCCTGTTGCCTTGTCTGCAACATCCCTGCAAATGTATCATGATCAGGGAATTCATGTAGCCTATGCTCAGCTTCCACTTGACAGCGGTTATAGGTGACCAGGGCTCTTCTAAAGAACTCTACACAGGCTCCCTTCGTTTTCTTCACTGTCTTCTGGAAGTCCTCCGCAGTAATAACAACAAATTATATCAGATCATGGTCCTGCTTCAAAGCTTGCTTATATTTGACTGGTAGCTTAGCTGGGAATTCTTGATCATCTTCTACCCTGGTTATCCTTGAATTCAGTACCTCAAGGATGTCTTGCGACCTGTCCACAAAATAAGAAGCTGTGTCTAATATTTCATCTAGCCTGCCATCAATCTGCAGGACTTGACACCTTTCTTCCTCCAGGACCGTTTGCAGTTGCAGCATCCTAGCTTTCTGAGCCAGGATGTGTTCTTTGACTAGCTGCAGATCTACTTGCTGCTCCTTGGCTACTTCTAGCTGCTCTTTCAGTTCTTTGACATATAAGGTATTGGATTCGTAGATGTCCTTCTGCTGCTCCATTAGCTCTTCTATCTATGTCTTCATTTGCTCCCTTTCACTCTTTAAGTCCTGAATTTCTCGATGTGCCTTGCTCAAGGATTCTTGTGCTGTTTCTTTTGCTTGTGCTTCCTGCTGGATAGCATGAATTTCATGCTTCGTGACCTCCACCTCTTTGAGTACATGCTCGTATTTTCTTTTTAGTCTATCGCTCTCCTATCTCTCCCTTCTCAAGGTGTCCTTGAGCTGAGAGGTGGTCTTCTTGGAGGATTCTATCTCTACCATCATACTATTTATGTTATCCTCTGTAGCATGTATGGCTGCCTTCCCAGCCCTGATGACAAACCTTGGATCTTTATCTGTCCCGACCATCACAGCTTTATCAGTTATCATTGTGCTGGTCATTCCTTCAGCCCCTACCTTTTGTTCAGTTCTTCTCATGATCCTTTTGGTAGCCCTATCATAGTATACTGTGCTAAAATTGGGGACTTCCTCCCCCTTTTTCTGCTCGAAGGGCACTAGCTGTAGCATAGGGGTGGAAGGAATGATGGTAGTGGACACTTGCATGATCTGCACCTCAGGGTTTTCCTCACCCTGACTTTGCTCTGTTTGTGATCCAAAAGCATGTTGTTGTGTCATCTTTGTCTTCTCGGCTTCCTGTTGTCGAAGTTATTCATCTATTTTCCTCTGAGCTTCCTCAACTACTTGCTTAGCAGCCTCCTCTACCTCTCTGGTTGTTTCCTTTATCTTTTCAGCTGCTTCCTGGGCAGCTTTCCTCTTTTCTTCTTCTCCTTTCTGGCGCCATTCTGCAGCTTCTTGTTCCAGTCTCTAGGCTTCCTCCCTTATTATTTTGGTTGTTTCTTCAGCCTTAGCCTGCTCAGCCCTCTCTTGTTCAGATCCCTTCCCACCTTTGGTGGAGTACTTAGGTTTGAACCTTTTACTTAGTGCTGTCATGTTCGGGGCTCTTCTGAATACGGATTCATCCTTGTCAAAATGATGGGTGTACTCATAAAACACCTTGTGCTTTCTGCAATGCTTAGCCATTCTTTCATGGGTGTCATTTCTCCTGAAGGTCATCTACCCAAATGGAACTTTTCTAGTTCCTGTATAAATTCAGGAGCTTGTTTCACATTTGCAAAGCTGCAACTACCTAGCTTGAAAGGCAGAGGAGGGTAGGAAGACTTCTTCTTGTGGAATAGGAAATGACGAACTCCATCTATATACACCTGTCTAACAGCCTCCTTGTGTACTATATAATCTGTTGCGTATTTGGGCAACAGATAAGGTGTTCTTGACCCACCAAACATCCTCAGATACATTTCGTTCTCCGTCAAGAAATAATCAGCGTATTCCTCTATTACCTGCATGGCTTCTTCAGACATGCAGTCACATTCTTTTCGGAAGACCAGAGTGTGTAGAGGCATGATAAAATGCTCATAGATTTGTCGGTAGTGACTATGGTATTGTTGAGCCCCCAGTAGCTTAAAATCTGCATATACGGGCATTCTGTTTTTTTCCCAAACACATTTGAGCCCGGGGAAGGGCTGGTGACTTATTATACAGTCGATCAAGATCGAGCTCATGTAAAACTTGGATTTTTTCTGTTCCTTTCCTTCCAAAGCCGCAACCACACAAGAGGAGAGGTTGCTTGAGACTATGCTCGCCCAATTGAAAATGGTTCCTTCTGTTGCTATAAAAAACATTAGGGGTACCCATTCAAACTTGAACAGTCTGCCATTTTCCCTCCGGAAGATTATGTTTAGCATTAAAGCTATGAATCTGTAAGTGGGCCTGAGACTGGCTGTGTCATAATCTTCAGTCACTCTATGTCGGAAGATCTTTCCAGGTAAGAGCATTCTTTTCAAGGTCTCTACAAGGTCCATCCGGAGGTCGTCCAGCCATCCATTCGTAAGGAAAAGTTGAGGTTCTGGTAGATGATAAGATAAAGCTACATATCCAAGGCTAAATGCAGCATAGCCCTGGCCCTCGATGTTACAGATGAGCATTGAATTGTGGTTTGTATGGGGTAGTACCCATCTTATTAACTCAGAGCACGGGAATAGCTCTGGCCGGGTGGCAACCTTCATAATGGCTGATTTCTCTATATTGGTGTAGATGGGTGCCTCCTCAAGCCCCATATCTGGGACTTCCCTGTGGGAGATCATCCTGTAAATATCTCCCCATTTGTATTCCGGCTCCACCCCTGTGACACATTGGGTGTCCTCATAAATGTATTCAATTCTTGCTTCTGTATCTGGTCCTGGCACCTCCTCTACTGCTGGGGCCTTCTTTTTCTGTCTCTTAGACATTTTAATATCTTCCTGCAATGTACACATCATGGTATCAAGTAATCCAAATTTGTGAACTTTGTGCAGCATTTTATTATTTCTTAGGTGTATCAGAATTATATCAGTGCATGCAATCAAACCTTGAGCTTTCACAATGAACAATTCACCAACATGAAGTGCTGTGCAATGTATTATTAGCATGACAATGTTTACTGTAGCATATCTTCACCGGGTCTTATGAATGAGTGGCCTTATGATTTATTCCATATGCATCAAACTTATCAGTCATATTAATGTTGGTAAGAAACTACGCTATTACGAGGCTTGTCATTTCTTATGAAAGTGATATAGAGAATCAATATGTGCAAATTCTATGCAGATGCATCATACAACCATCATTTCACTGCCTATCATACACAGAGCGAAAATAAAAGCCTTAGGTTTAACCAGTCGATACTTCAGACCTACAGCCCATGGAACGCAAGCGACTAATCAGCGGAACAAATATATTATGTTGATAACCTTCTTCACCCACCTCGACGGGAAACGAACCCATCTTTGGACCAGGCATCTTGATCAAAACCGACTCACGCTATCCTTCCTTTTGACCCTACCAGGGTTTTAAGTGCTCAACAGCAAAACTAGGTCGCGCCAGCCCCAGGTTCTACTAACACTTCCCACCGAGACGACGCACAAACCACGGACTGTAAACAGAGAGTCAGAAAAACCGCGGTGACTGGGCTAGTGCAAACCCGACCCCTAGACAAAAACCAGCAACACAGCCTCTATTTATTTCATCCGCCCAATCAAGTTAGGCGCAGATGGCGTAACGGCCATCTGCGCCTCAAACCCCCCATCATTGACGGATCCCATTACTACTGAACCGGGTGCAGGTGGCATGACGGCCGCCTGCACCTTGCTTCCCTTCCGTGCTCAAAATGGGACTGAAACGGCAAAGAAAACTGAAATGCGGGCTCTAAAAATAAAGGCAAAAACCCCCCTCCTCTAATCGTCAAAGCTATTCGACCCGGGAACCCTAACATACGACGCGAACCGCCAAGCAGACGGCCATAAAAAAAACCTAACTGCGGGAGAAAACTCCCCATGATAGCGCAACGGGACGACGGGTTCATAGCCTTGAAAAACCCCCCACAGCGAAAAAAAAACTACTCAAAATCTTGAAAATACGGTGATGAAGTGTCAAGATCCTACCTGGCAAGCCACTAAACGAGTGGACTGATGATGGCTAGACTTCTCCTCCTGCCACCTGGACATAGGTACACCAACAGCCAAATCTCCACGCGCTCCTAAACTCAACAGCTGGTCTCACCACGACAACGCCTTCAAAAACAACAAAAAAAACCTCGTTTGTCGCCATGTATATATGAACAAAACCACACGTGTGAGGAGTCACATCAATCGGGGCGGCTTCGAAAGTTATGTTGGGTGGCACGAGCTTCATACCACCCGCAACAGCGGACCCTTCCTACCACTCTATCACCCGCAATGGCGAATATGGCTCAAAACATACCTCGGGCGTCGACGGAAACTATATCGGAGGCCTGGAGCTTGGAATCCTCCGCAACGGCGGACCGCTCCCATCATGACACCGCCCGCAACGGAGGAAACGATCAGTCGTTTCGCCATGCGACATGGTCCACAATGGCGGGGACGGATATTGAAAACCGTCCGCTACGGAAAAGAAACTCAAGAGTCGGAGATCCCCTGCAATGGCGGTAGCGATAAACCCACGCGGACTTGAGAGCCACGCGCAACGGCGGGCTCGACACAGTCAACTACGAATCGAAAAAGCTTCCGCTACAGTGGCACGATAAACGGTTAGGAGGATCTGAAGGCCACCCGCAACGGTGGGGCGGGAAAGAGAAATAGAAACCGAAAGACGCCCGCAACGGTCCGGAAGGCAAAAGAAAAAATCTCCCGATACAAAAACATTGAGCGATGGATTTAAGGTTTTATAAAGCAACAAGAGGCTCAAATCAAGATGGAAATCCTCAAGCAGTAATCAATAAGAAACCAGTCAACTTACAGCATTCAAGCTCCGAGAAAGCGCTTCAACCTTCACTATCTAAAATCAAAGATGAAACCAAGAAAAGAATTCACTAACTCGAAGTAAAGGAGGGCCCCAAAATTTTTTAGAATTTTGGTAAAACGTTGCATGCGCAACAGGTTTATAAGGGTATTTTGAGATATATAGACTGCAGGAAGATCGGGATGAACATGCTATGAAAAGGATGGGAATTCATCGCTCAAGCTAATCACCATCCATCCTACCATTACCCAAGGAATGCGGTGCCAGTGTATTATCCCGGGAAAAGCCGTACAAAGATAGCTATAACAAAATGCATCAGATTTAGAGGTCAATAGTGCACTACTACTCGTGTATAGTTTTGATCTTAATATATCATTACTCCTAGGTCAATTCATAGTTTCCCTATATTTCCTATATTTCATCCTGCCGCATTTGTAACAGCTGTTGTCATTTGGGGCACCTGAAGATCAGAGATCTTCATGGCTGCCCCATAATAGGGATAGGATGTTATGATTTACATTGTATAAATATGGAGAACTATTTCAAACTAGGGGTTGTTGAACATATAATCAATTCATTGTATTAGCTGTAACGAGGAATTGTGTAATCAATCTGCCTTTTTAATACAAGGATTTACTTCAGATCTAAGGGTTTTAACGTGTCTTTATCTAGCATATCTGTGTGAAGGCTGGGCCCACCTTCCACATGGATTGTTGAGTTAAATTAGGCATTTCAATTATTTTTTTGTGTGATGTTATGTTAATTTTATTTCTTCGTAGGAAGATGCAACAAGTTGTGGATTTACAGTGTGTTGTTGATTGCATCTCTTGGATACCTGTAGTGGCATGGTGTGACAGTCGACTGAGTAGGTAATTATTCCTTATGGAATTTTTGTGTTAACTGTAACAGCTCTGTTCATCCTTAGATATTTTAGTTGTTTTTTAGAATCCCATCTTTTCTAATTTGTCTCCAGTAGTTTCCTGATGATCCTGACTAGGCTCTTGTTGGATGGATCGGCCAGGCCATTGCCTTGAGGATAATAGGATGTGGAATGCACCAGTTGAATTCCCATTGACTCACAAATTTTAACTAATTCCCCAGCCTTGAAAGTAGGTGCATTATCAGTTACTAACCTTACTGGGTAGGCAAACCTACTAAAGATATTCTCATACAAAAATCTCATGATGACTTGATGAGTGGCATTCCTGGTGGGTACTGCCTCTATCCATTTGGTAAAGTATCTTGTGGCTACTAGGATCCATTTATGCTGCCCACTGGAATATGGATTTATCTCACCTACAAAATCTAGACCCCATTGCTGGAAAGGCCCATTCACTACAATAGGCCTAAGGGCAAGGATTTGAGCTACTGCTTCCCTATAAATCTTTGGCACTGGTCACAGGCTCTTACAAAAGTACATACATTAGTAAAAAGGATTGGCCAATAGTATCCTGCTCTTAGGATCTTGCGGGCTATGGTTTTCTAATAATGGTGGCCCCCACATGTGCTAGAATGAAAGTGATGCATGACCTACTCTGCTTCTTCCTTATCTAGACATCTCAACAAAATTCCATATTGATCTTTCCAGTACAAAAAATTGTCAATTATGCAAAACTTAACAGATTTTAACTTAAGATCTCGTGCTTGATTAGGAGTGAGATCAGGAGGAACTTCTAATTTCTACAAAAATTGAATAATACCTAACTACCATTCATAGGAGGATAGGTTTTCAGCTACTAGTGGAATTTCATTCTGATCTTGATCTACTTTTGCTACTTCCACAGTCTGCACTTTTCTTGATTTGACACTGGTGAAGTTTATCCCATTAGTTCACAGTTTTCTGTAGCCATGATTTTGGCCAGACCTAGTCCCTTTACTAGCTTAGTGGGATTCACCTCTATTTCAAACTCAATGAGCTTGGAAATCCACTTAGCTCTCTTCCCATCAATGTCAGGCTAAGTCAAAACATCCTTCAAAGTAGCTGAAGGGACATATGCAAGGAATTTTGCATCGAGAATGTAAATTATGAAAGTATTCAAAGATTTTATGAGAGCATAAGCCTACTTTTCAATTGGATCATACTTTAGCTCAGCATCTCTCAAGGTTTTTGCTGAAGAATGCAATTGGATGATCAAAACCCTCATTATCTTTTTCTAATAGCACAAATGCCACTGTGTCATAGGACACAAAAGAAAATATGTAAAAACGCTTGGTGTAGTCAGGACGAAACAGGGTTGGGGCCTCCATGATAGCCTTCTTGATGTCTTCGAAAGAGCTTCTTTCCTGGTCAATCCATTTTATTTTTGCATCCTTTTTTAGCATGACTATTATGTGCTTCACTAGCTCAGATAAATTAGGGATGAACCTCTTGACAAATTTTATCTTACCTAAAAATGACTAAATGTCCCTTTTTGATCTCGGTATGGATAGCTTCTAGATTGCTTCCACTCTTACTGGATCAATCTTTACACCTTCAACTGAGACTATGTGACCTAGGAGTTTCCCTTCACTAAGTGCAAACTGGGAATTCTTAGGATTGATTGATATCCCATACCTTCTGCACTTCAGAAACACCTTCCTCAAATGCTACAAATGGTCAGGATGGATATGAGAGTAAACGGTTAGGTCATCCAAGTATATGAGTAAAAATTTATCTTTCAACCCTACAAAATCTAGGTCCATGGCTCTCTGAAAAGTAGCCCCAACATTCATTAGCCCAAATGGAATTTTAGCATACATGAAAGTGCCCTAGGGGGTGGTAAAGGCAGTATTCTCTGGTCATCAGGGTGCACAACAACTTGTTTGTATCCAGAGAAGCCATCCAAGAATGACATAACACTATCCCCTAAGACTTTCTGCAACAGGTGTTCCATCTTGGGCAATGGATAGTTATCTTTCTTTGAACACTTGTTCGGGTTTCTAAAATCCACGCACAACCTAATTTCCCCATTGTTCTTTCTTACCACTACTAGGTTTGCAATCCACTTGGAAAACCTTAGGGGGATTATGATCTTGGATTTGAGGAGCTTATGGATTTCTTTTTCAGTTCCTGGTAATACGAGAGGACTGATGGATCTTAGCTTCTGCTTGAAAGGGATGGTGTGACCCTTCTCCAAAGGAATCCTGTGTTGGATGATATTGGTGTCATAGGTTTTTAGCTCACTGTATTCCCAGGAAAAGACATCAACAAACTCTTTTATTAGGTTGCAAAATTTTGACCTTTGATCAACAGTCAACTTAGTGGACAGATTTATCAGTTTTGGATGGCTTTGGCTACCTATGTTTTTCTCTTGGATAGCAAGTTCTTGCTCCTTTTTGGTAGGCTTGAAAGGGATGTCATTATGATCAAACAACTCTTCTAGAGGTACTAGACCCTGAGGTATATAGTTGATGGGTAATTGGAAAATGTTCTGATTAGCCACTTTATCTTTCAACTTGAGCTGCTTGGATTCCTCCATGTTTAGGTTTTCCTGGTCTATAAGTATATCAGAGAATTAATATACTAGCTAAAGGAATTTGCTAAGCTCATCATCACTCTCAAACACATTCAAAAATTTGACATTATCTGGCACGAAAGGTCTATACTTAACCTAAACATCGTAGCTAAGCTTAGGAGGTAAAGGAGGAACAAACAGACTTGTAGAGATATCCAGGGAATCAGCCAGGTGATTCAAAGCCCTAGGTATATATGACAGTTCAAAAAACATAAAGGAGTCTCTAAGTTTCCATATCTCATCCCTGTAGGCCTCTAGTATGACATTTTTTGTCTGAAAAGTGTTGTTGACCTGTTGTATAATAAGGTCTGCATATCAAAAAATCCTTATGCACATGATCCCCATCCCCTTGGTAGCTTTAAATCCTAGCAGCAAGGCTTCATATTCTGCTATATTGTTAGTGGTTTTAAAATCAAGCTTATAAGACAAATGAATGTTTTCCTTGGATGGGGAGATCAATACTATGCCTGCACCTGCTGAGCTTTGAGTGCTAGCCCCATCAAAATACATGTTCTAGAATGTTGTGGTCACTTCTTCGGGCTGCTGACAGGTGAGGTTAGTGAGCTGGACTGATGTTTGCTGAGAATCATCAATTTGCAGAATGCATGACCCAAAATCGGTGTCCACTACATAGATGGGGTGATTCACTGAATTTCTCTCCTTGCTTATGATGTAGGCCAGTTGATTTTCCTGGTAGAGCCTCTTTGTCTCCCCTCCAAACATGGGGATGGTGGCATATGCAAGATCCATATGAAGGGTGCCACCTTGTCTTTTGCTCCATGATTGAGATAGCAAGAGACCAAATTTTGGAGGGATATCAACCACTACAATGTCCATCATGATGCTTTTTGAAGGTAGCTGAGTTAGGTTCGCAACAAGGTCTTTGATGAGGACCAAGCACTTGACCTTTTTGGAGTCAAAGGAGAATAAATAATGGTAGGGCTTTGTGATGTTGAGACCAAGCTCATCCATCATAGCCTTTGACATTAGGTTATGAGAAGCTCCTGAATCCAACAGACAGTTATGGAGAAATTTATCATGGATATTCAAGGATATATAGAAAGGTGGGCATGATTCCTTTAGGCCTTTGATCATGGGGACTAGGGTTACAACAGGTTTGTCATCTTGCAGATTTACAAAGTCAATATCAATATGCACCTTTGGCTGAAGGGAATTTAGAATGGAAGACTTGAATGCATCATTTTTCATCAGCTCAATTAATGGGAAAGGGATCTTCAATTTATGAATTTCTGACTCAAGGTTGAAAGAATAATGTATCCTGTCAGGAAACCTTGCCTCACGCACTAGAGATTTGAGTTTGACATGGTCAGGAAAAGCTGAAGGTGCTGGTTCCTGCAATGATTTGGAAATTACAGCCACTTTCTTTGGTAAAATAGTAATCTTTTTAGATGGTGTAACATGCTGTTTGATAGGAACAACATTCTTCTTTAGAGGAGAAACCAACCTAGATCTTAGATTGTACCCTCCCTGACCATCAACCTGATATATAGCCTCTTCAGTGATCTGCTCATCAATTAGGGCTTCCTCATATTCTGCCTGTGTCAGAAATGAATAGTCCACCTCATCCTCCATGCAGTGGATGTTTTCTTGAGCTTCTCCTTCTTCTTCAATGAATTATGGCTCTTCTTCTAATACAACATTATGAAATGGATCTCTTATTCTCTAATCTTCACCTTGATTCCTTTCCCTTCTCAGAATCTGAACTTGGGGGTTTTGTCTTCTATACGGGACCAAATTAGGGTTTTTGGGAGCAAAATCACTTGGCCCTTTACCCCTCACCGGTATTTTTTCTCGGTCCTTCAACTTAGACATTTCAGCATTTAGGTTATCTAATAGTTTGGTCATTTTTTCAATATTTTTCTCTGATGAAGAAGCCCCGGTAGGGTCTGCTGGCTGCTTCTTCCTGTCTATCTTTCCTTTGACCTTCTGAGATGCCACAATGTTTGATTCTACGTCTAGGGAAGCATCTTGCATGAGTGATAAGGAGGAAGACCTCCTTTCTCTAAGAAGTAGGTAGAAATCAGAGTCAAAGGCATTTGCATAAGTTATCCTATTTGAGGTATCAGTGGGCTTGATTTCAGTGGGGATCTTGTTGTACATATTGGTGAACCTCTTGTTGAAGTTTGAGATAGACTCCCCATTTTCTCTTTTCAAGTTGCTGAACTCTATAATATAATAGAGGTGGTCTCTCCTTTCTCCCTAATGCTTTAGAAATATGTCATCTAGGGATTCAATGTCTGCCATTGACCCAATAGGAAGCTCTTTAAACCATTTCCTAGCCTGACTATCTAGGCTCTGCATAGAAACCCTAGTCCATACATCTGCTTGTTCTATGTTAATGTTCTCAGCATAGCTGCAAAATGCGTCTAGATGTTCTTTAGTCATGAAATCTCCTTCTCCTATAAATTTAGGCATGTACTTAAGGTAATCTCCAGTGGGCATGGCTGAGAGGGGATTTGGAAAATTTAGGGGGGCATACCTAGCTACCAGTATCCTTTCCATTTTGGTCAATTGAGGGGCAGCCATATTGGAAATGGCTATGGGAAGGATGAAGGAAGGCAGTATTGATATAGCTAGTAACTAAGAAGGTGGTGGTGGTAAAATTATCCCACTGGAGTCACCAGGGATTGGATCTTCACAAGCAGCAGTGCTTGAAGATGCCCAAACCCTAGAATTTTCTGATGTATTTATAAACTCTTGAGAATTAAGTGTTTTAGAAAAATAAATAATAGCAGCAATGTTTCTTAAAATACCTGATGTAGCTTCCTTTGCAGCATTGATGGCCTGCCTTAGTGAAACCCTAGCTCTTCTCAGAATCTCTTCTGGATCTGAAACAGGTGTTGGTGGTGGCCCCTTAGGGTTTTCTCTGGTACATGGTTATCTTGAAGCCACCTTATTTCAATGGAGTTTCCAGATAGATTATTACAACCAGAATAGTGTCCAAGCCTTGTCTATCATCAAAGCAAGGATCTATGTCATCTCCTGGGGAAGCTGAGCTTCAATCTCCTCTCCTCAGCAACGGTGCCAATTTGTTATCACTCCAAGAATTTCCTCTAGGTTGCAGCTCGATGATTCCTAGTAACTTACAATTTTTTTTATATTTTTCTAATATGGATCATGTCAGGTGACTTATATGACCTTCCACTCTGAAGACATGCATGAAACTCACTCAATTACAAGGCTTTTAGTTAGAATTGCTCAGAAGTTGACAATAAGGTGCAGGGATGGAGAACTCATTAGGCTAGTAGATTTACACACAAAATAGATGCATATAAATGGCTAAATCATGATAAGGATGGCACTTATAATTCAAATCACATTAACTTACCAATAGGATGATAGGTATCAGTCATTAATTAACTTGAATCTGACCTAAATACACATTCAGGCATAAGCACAGTAAAGATAGAAATGGAGGCTGAACAAATTATAACAAAAGAGCTTATATTCAATCATGAGCAAAATGAGAAGCTGACAATAGTGAAGGTCTATAAATCCCTGAATTCAAACCCTTTCCATAAAATAAGTCATAGGATTTATAGAATTTACAAAATGTATAGATCCTGAAAACTTGGATCTGTTTTTTACAAAAAATAAACAAAATAATGGTTTTTTGCAAATTAGGTTAAAAAACCCTAATTAACTACTTGTCTAACTAATTGAAGAATTAGTTCACTGAATGAACCTTTAGATAATTGAGGTAACTGCTAACAATTACTGCTACTGGCCCTTTGCTGGTTAAGCTATTGTTTTCTCTTGATAGCTAGGTTTTGGTGACCCTTTATACTTGTAATGTCATATTAAAACTGAAACGTACCTTTTATTGATGCTTTCCTCCATGCCCTTCATCTTTAGCCTATGTCCTTGAGCCATATATATTTGCCAAAAACTGGTCTTGTATGCCAAAATTTGATCTTAAGCCTCTGTTTGCTTTCAGTGGCTAAGAGGCCAGTCTATCAAAACCATTAGTTGCCGAAAATGGTGCTTTCAGTGGCTAATGGATTGCCCCAGTGCCTGCCTAAGTCACTGAAAGCCCTATTTTGCAAAAAATATTAGGTTTTCCTCAAAACAATCCTTGTAAGACTATTTTCTCATCTTTCTTCTCCAGAAGGCTCCATGCTAGGAGGGCTACCAACACCCTGTCTAGTTTCAGGAGGCTGAAGGCTAACTGCAGCCTCAGCTAGGGTTTCCAAGGTGGGGTGACTACTAGGGTTTTCCTTAGCTTCCTTTAGTTGTAGTATTTGGAGTCTAATCATCTTGTATAATCTAGTATTGTCCCTTAGGTACCTTCTATTTAGCCTCTTTAAGAAAATATATCTTTATCTCTACTCCAGGTAAGACTTATGTAGCAGCTTGTTTCTACTGGTCAATGCAACATTATTCTTCTTTATTTCTCTTTCCAAAATCTCCATCTCATAAATTTTTATTAGTAATTGATTGATCTTTTGAGTTTTAGGCTTACTAGAGGAAGCCCTCTTTGTTGGTTCTTCTTTCTCCTTTGGTGTAGGGGAGGGTATTGCTTCAGCCACTAGTACAATTTGCAGAGCTAGGTCTGCACCTTCTTCTTGATCCTCTTTAGAATCTGTGTAGGGTAGATTTAGAATATTCTCCCTATGTGTTTTGACCTCCTCGGCCTTCTCACTTAATTCCAAGTTCCTCTTTATGTTATTGGCCTTGGAAGAAGAGGGAGGCTGTTCTGCTGCTACTGGTAGGGATATGGACCTCCTCCTTCTTCTCCCACTCCTTTGTGTGCTGGAATTCTTGGTACAAGACTTCCCTTCCTCTTCTGGATGAAGGCCTCTCTCAAATCCATTCCAAAATAGAAAATAGGGCCATGTCATATTCCTTCTTTGCAGCAACTCTTGGATCAACAGCTGGATAAGGCCATGGTGAGATAGTATTCCAACAATCTTGGTTGGCTAGGATTTTACTTGGTGTGCCATCTTTCCCAAACTTCTGTGTAAGTAAAAGGGAAAATTGAGAGCGATTTTACCTGTGAAGTGGTTCATTATCTTGAAATGATAGATCATGGCTCTATTATATCTTCCTTCACAGATTAGGTAAACCACAATGGCCTTTAGCAGTTTTTTCCACCGCTCTTCCTACCAGGATGATGGAATGCTCTTCTTCCACACCATTCCTCTATGTTCAGGCTTTAGGTAAGACCTAAATTCTAGATATTTTGTTATGGTGGTCTTGAACCATTTTTCTCCAGTGCAAGGGAGTTTGGTTACATCAGTGATCAGGGTTTCATCTATGTGAAATTCCTCCTTGCCTATAACTACCTTTGAACCATCAAATGAGAGGGAAAATGCCTCAGCTACCTACTGATGGGATCCTTGTATTTTTTCACAAAACTTGTAGCAGCCAACCTCTTGGAAGTGCTTACAGACCTCTAGATGTGCTTCCAAATAACTGATATAACTCAACTTCTTCCTAAAAGTAGGTCCTCCCTTATTCATCTTGATGAGTGCCTCTCTTGGGTACGTACAAAACAATTCTTAGTTCTGTATACAGTGTGTTAGCAGGCTGCTCCTTCAGAGATGGTTTTCGTGGTGGACAGGAATGAAAAGCTCGAGAGTGAAATGTGTTGAAGTCCTTTGGAACTAATTATGAGGGTTTGTTCTATCATGATGGATGCTAAGATCAAAAGGTGATGGAAGCAGTTGATCCTCTCGATCTCCTTTCCCAACAAATCATATCACACATCAACCTAGGTATTCGGTGGGATTTTTGTTGTTCTTTTGCATAGGTGGAAGGAGACTGAGGGTTTCCCATCCTATTATTCCTTTTCCAATTTTATAATAACCTCTTTAACTCATTTACACATGTGGTTATGCAGGCTCGAGTCTTTTCGGTGGTTGGTCACACCCTCCACTGATGGTTCATCTTACTAACGGGGTTTGATTTGACTTTTTTCTAACCATTTCCTCACTTTGCCTTTTTGATGGTTGATAGCCTCCAAGAGTTTGTCTTCTCATCGTCAAAAAGATTGCTTTCGGTGGCTAATGAAGCGTTATCTCTTTTTCCTAAGCTGCCAAAACCATCATACCATCATCGTGGTGAAATCCTGCTCTCGACGGATAACGACCTTACGAAAAACCCATTTAACCACCTAAAACCTGTCTTTCCAGTGGCTAATGAAATTCCTGAGCTTTCATTTAAGCCACTGAAATCACTTCTTCCTCGATGCTTATCTTCCTACTTTTGGTGGTTAAAATATGCGTCAGATTGTTTGGTAAGCTACCGAAAGGAACACTTTTTTATGGCTACTGAGGTGTTCTGAGTCTCTCCTAAGCCACCGAAACCACCTTTACTATTATCACTTGCTGCTTGCTTTCGGCGGTTAACTTTCCTCCTAGTCTCCTCCCTAAGATGCCGAAAGCAACACTTTTCGGTGGCTAATGATTCATTTGAAATATCTCCTAAGCCACCGAAAGTGTTGATTTAATTCTACTTGCTTGGGTCGCTTTCATTGGTTTACCTTTATCCCTCATTCAACCGTTTAGCTTCCAAAACATAGCTTTTTGGTGGCTAATGAGCTATTACAAGACTCGCCTAAGCCAGCAAAAGTTATAACTTTCAAATTTTTCAACCATATAAAAAACAGAGACTTTCAATTTGTCATTCATACTCAGATCTTTCATTATATGAATCCAAGTCTTCATACTGATCAGAATAAATTTATTTTGGGAGATAACAATATGTAACACTGGTTAGTGAAATGAACAACACAAGCTTAATACTTTGCACATATGTTACTATCTGATGTCTTCTTTTCAATAACTAGATGTATGCTTAATTCTTTGTGTCAATAAATATTGAGTAATGTTTAAATGATTCCCGAAGGCAAAGATGTTTAATTGCATAGAAGAATGATCACTCATGAACCAATTGGAGTGTTACAGTTTGAATTGGAGTCTGCAAATTTCAGTAGATCGACGGTTGTAAATGAATCCCACAAAAGAAAAGTGAATATTTGCAATGTTAAGGTGAGGCCCACATCTTATCTCAAATCGAAGGTCAGAAAGGAGCCCACAAGAAATCGACGGCTCAGAAGAATTGTGGAAAAGGAAGTTGTAGAAGGAAAATTGTAGAAGCCCATTTTTTGAAAAGTGGGAAGGTGTATATGTAATCTACAATCTGCAATCTGATTTAGGGAAGGACCGTTGCAGCCGCATAATTGTGGAAGCCCATTTTTTGAAAAATTGGAAGGTGTATTTGTAATCCATTTTGTCCAATTTTCCCTATTCACACGACCTAGGTTTTGCACAGCTTGCCGATCCAAAAAATACCCGAGATACCAGCCCGATAGAGAAAGCCCCATTGACAACATTTGCAAAGTAGGCGCAGTCTCACCCGAGATATCTCATAGATGGGTAACCTCTGGAACCATGCTTTCATGATTGTCGAGGGAGTATAGTCCCTTGGATCGCAGCCAAGGAGGTCAACGAGGTAGTAGGATGGCTAGACAGAGGAGTCAGTTCTACGCGATCGAGCACAAACATATGTCATCGCACATGACCTCATCTTCCTTTCCACCTTGTAGCTGGTTCAACTCGTGCAGCACAGTGGATTCACATCAATCGGCTCTATGAATTAAGTCGGAGTTCAAAACAGTAATCATACGGACTGATATATATAGATTCGGTTCAACAATACATTTCGACCCTTCATTTAACAATTAGAGAATGATAACATAGATTCAAGAAAAATTTGAACATTATACAGAAAGCCAATAGTAATCAATCACATAAACATTCACCATATTAACCATTCATTCAAACACAAGAGATAACATGGAAACCCATATGGGAAAAACCACCAAGGTGCTCTTCATTTGGCATGAGAAAGGATATAGCACCTTGCAGTCTATAGGATCTCGACTAATCTTAAGATTTGTCTTTAAGTTCAGACTTATAGTTCTCATGCTCTCTAGTTTTCTCTTCTATTCTACTCCTACTCCTAGCGGTCAGCTCACACAGCAGCCAGATCCGCGGCTCAACAACCCCTCTATTGCTACTATACTCTTCCTAAGTCTCCTCCTCTCTGATCACTGTGACATTACAACTAAATGGAAGCCCTCCCCATGGATTACCACTGAATAGAAAACTACTACTAAAAACTAAACAAGGATCAAAGAAAACCTCACAGACCAACCCTCTTACTATTGCATTCCTCCTATTTATACTGATTTGCATGGCCACACAGGGACAACTCCATACCAACAGTCTGTTAGCTATCACCATCAGCCACCCCTCTGGTTACAGCTGTAGTGATCATGACTTGACACGAGGCACTATTGGCCTGACTTACAAATATCTTCTCATATGTGCATAGTTGCAGGCTTACACCATTGTATACGACCATGATCTGGATTCTACATCCATCACTTTTCAGTCATTTTCCCCTGCATGCTTCCACACTTGCATTTCATTTGCCGCATGCCTCTCTATTCTTCCTTCGCGAGCCTTTTACGTCCTTCGCAATCTTCCTTTGCTTCTATCACGTGCACGATGCATTTTCCTTGGTTGTGCGTGCAAACTTACTCCCTATGCCCCTTTCCCAGGCCAATAGGCCCCCAATACTCACCTGTGGCTCATCCTGAGCCACAATGCAAGGAACATATGAAGTGACACGACCTGCACGACATCTTTTGCAAAAAAAAATGTTGTTGTTGTTGTTGTTGTATTTTTCCTGTGCAACTTTTGTGGCCTCTTAGATTTTTCACCCTGCTCCTTGCTCTTTTGTTTTTTTTAGGTTCCTTAAAGGAAACTTTTTCATATACTTAGGTGCTTTGCGATGTTAGCACACCGATACAGCTTGTTTCTTAGCACCATTTCGAGGATAGGCAATGGAGGATTGAAGTTCAGAGTTCACTTGAGCTGACAAGGTAAGCTATGCACTTCTTAGTGGGACCAAGATCCATGCAAACATGAATGTTGTCTTTGATCTAAGACTCTTTCATCATCTTATCATAGTCCACCTCCAATTTCACCAAGGGTGGTTAGTGTCCCATTCGGACATAGCAATCCAAGTGGTCTTGGCTCTACCACCATTCTCATGCTCCTGGGGTTTGACGCATGCTTTCTATGGGTTGCTGTGGGTTGTTCTATTGTTGTTCTTCCTCAAGTTCATCTCTTTTGTAGCTTGCTTTGCACCACCCTTTTTTCCATAGATATGGACTTTGAGACTTGTCCATATCGAAATACAGAAAATCCCTGCTATCCAGGGTGTTGGAGGTGACTGATTTTCCAAAGTTTGATAAATTTCACCCGAGCAGCATATATTACAAGCTGCAACTGGCCTTGTAGCCCTTCCTCGATCCCTTGATACAAGGAGCTCCCACTTGGATTGTTGGAAAATGAGCTCGCTCATCAACCATGGAGACTTTGTGAAAGATGGTAGGGACTCTGGTTCGGACCCCATAGAGTTAGTCAAATTGGGCTAGAACTTTGGTCCCTACTGGAGACCGCTCTGGTGTCACTGACAAGACCGCTAATATACTGACCTACTAATAGCCAAGGATGACTTCGCCAAAGACTTGTCACTGGGTCGAATTAACTGGGAGACTATCACCATCTTACTTCTTGCTATCTCTGAATACAACCAACAAGATGAAGGCTACAACAACATCTTTAGCCTGGAAGGATTCTCAGCAAGACACTCCCAAATACATTTGTAACTGCATTTGGTAGTTGAGCAGCACAACTCAGTGATGTATGGTTGGTGCAAGTGAACCCCAATCTTATAGGAAGAACATCAGGTCATCTTCCCTGTAGGCTTATCCAGGTGCATCATTAGGATAAGACCATCATCTTGTGTACCATATTTTCTTCTTAGATATGCTATCATTATCGGTGTCGTCATTTTTGGGTACCAGTAGTCATGATTACATGGTGATGAGTTGGACGACCACCATTACAAAGTTCCCCGCACTTGATCCGCCTGCAGTGTTGTCCTGTATCAAGTGCTAAATCTTCATTGAATATTGATGCATTTAACGGTCTATCAGTAATTTCCAGCTATCTTGGACTTGTTGTCATTTGTTTCATAACTGCTTTGGTGGCATATTTAATGTACATCATCATTTCCACACAACTTCTGCTTCTAGTTCCACACCATCATTATATACATGTAGCACTATGGTTGCCTCCAAAATTCAATATTTCAAAAAATATAATATATATTATGCATGATTTTAAGCTGTTGGCGCTGACTCAGGATGCGTAGCAGTACAGACCTTGTCTTGGAATGCTTACAACATTGTTTCAACCTTAGCAACTTCTGCCACAGCTTCTTCTGCTTATGTGTCCAACTGCTCCACACAGTCAGAATGGGCATGTTCCAAGGATTCCTCCACTATCAATTGCACTATGCTTTGAAGTTTCTATTGCACCGGCTGAATATGCCCTATGAGCTACTCAACTTCCGACTGGAAGGCCTCAATGATGGCTTCCCTGGGTTTTTGTTGCTTGTGAAGGGTCTGCACTTCCTACTATAGGATTTCATTTTCTTCATTCTTAATGACCTTTTGTTGGAGGTGCGGCTTCTGCATTTCCATATTTGCAGCACTGATGCCCTCATCTGCTTCTTGCACACTCTGCCTTATTTTCTTAGTTGTGTCATCTCTGAACAATGTTTCCAAAATGGTCGCAACGACATCTGTAGCCTTTGTGTAGATTGCCTCTCTGTCTTTGATTTTCTGATTAGCTTCAGACACTGCTCTTTTTCTTTCTGCCAACACCTCTTGGGGTGTGCTTGGCATTTTCTGGGGTTGTAGATCTTCTGCTTGGTGCTGAAGATATTGCTTGATATTCGCAAGACTGATGAATTTATCCAGGGACTCTTCACCTTCTTTCCCAGCCTGTGGTGGGAATACTGCAATGGCATTCTTAATAGAATCCATCAACATGATATGGCTATGTCCCTAGGCTAATATTTCCTGCTTCTTCTCGGATAGGAGGTTGATGTGCTCCTGCAGTTCCTGATCCTTTCCTTCCAATAGGGCCTTGCACATCTTGGCCTTCCTTTGCTGCTTTGCTTCCTGGTAAGCAACAACGTTTTTCCTTAGCCAAAGTTTAGTTGCGGCTACCTGCTATATTCTATGGACCTCCTCCAAGATCAACTTGGAGAAGCCTATCTCCGCACTGTTATCACCAGTACCTGTGCTTGTCTCTACATTTTCTCCAAGTGCTTGCTTCTGAACGAGCACTTTGATCGGCGGTACCAACATTAGTGTGACTAGTGGCACACTAGGATCAATGCCATATGTTTCAGCCTCCATAGTGTCATTGATATCATTCATAACCGCTGTTAACTTATTAAGGTGCTCCTGGACTTGGGTTGCAATGTTCACTTGCCGGGCCCTTAGACCGATTAGGTTATATTGTGTAATTTTCTTAACAATGTTGGAAAGTTCCTATAACTCATCCTCAGTTAATGTAGTGGTGTTTTCCATTCTGTTGGCTTTCTACTTCTTTCAATATGATTGGCCTTCCTCTGGCTGTGCACGGGTCTGCATTTGCACTCGATCTCTAGTGTGCAGCTATTTTGAAGGATGCTGGTATGAGTCATCCATATCATCATCATCTGCGATGTGACCTTGCGACGGATTATCTTGGGTATCATTTCCTTCATGCTCTTCAACATTAACCTGATGAATTGGTTGTTCTTTTGCATTCTATTCTTTATCTAGCGACTCTGTGAGTGGGCCATGCCATTTCTCCGGCCAAAGATTGACAATTGCATCTACATCATCATTTGTCACCATAATGCTTTCCTGGTGTACCTATGCATAGTTCTAGCATGGATACTGTGGGACTACTGGACAACCTGTCGCAACGCCTCTGTGTGGATGAAGAATACAATATTGTTATCCTGTTGGTGATTTTTTTCCACCTTATCTTCCCATAGATTCTGGTACCTTGCACCCATGCATGATAGCAGAACATCCATTTGCACATAGTCTAGAGGATCAACCTAGACAGTGAAGGAAATCAAAATTAGTAACTAGGAATAGTAGAATTTGTAGTCATCCTTGTGCTGAGCTAGCATCACATCTTCATTTAACACATTTAGAAAGTATCATGACCAGTTGAATTTTTATCCCTGTGCACATAAATCCGTGATCTCCACTATTGCCACCAAACATTGCGTTGAGATCATCTTAGGAAACATTTTACACGATAATATTTTTGCAGCAACATGGACACTCTTGTCCTGTATGGGCCCAAGCAAGTAGCCCCAACCTACTCGCTGACGGCTATTCTTTTGCTTAATGGGTTTAATATTATGCTTAGCTAAGTAAGGGAGAGGATCTTTGCCTTCACTTCGGAGTCCTGTTATCCTTGCAATTAATTCAACATTAACCGGATAGGGCTGATCCCACCATAAATATCCTTCATGGAAGCAGACCAATAACTGCTTCACATATGTAGTGACCTGAATGCTATGGCCAAAGTGAGGGATGAACAACATGTTGGATAGACTTGTAGTGGCTAGTCCCTCAACCCACGTCTCTATCTTGATGACCATGGCATTGCATGCAATGGCCTGCTTTATACTCATGCAGTATTTTATCTATAACTCTTCTTGCTGTCGAGTTTCATAGCCTTGGAATTTCAATACAGCCAAGTTGGGAAGGATGCCATGCAGTAAGGTCATGCTGATAGGGATCCACGGTGCTATTAGGGTGGTCACCACCTTCTTGGGAAGCTCTTTCTCCATTGCATGAGCTCTTCTTAGTGGAACATAACAACAGAAATTCAGGTCGGCCAATGGTAGCTCTGGCTCTTCCTTATGGTAGCACGCCTTCATTGCCAACATCATCTTCTTGCTCAACAACATGTGCCTTTCCTTGTTCGTCTAGAGTATTTAGAACCTTACGTTTCCTTTTCCTCGATGGTGGTCATGTAGATTCCTATCTTGGCTGCATTTGATTGGGATGCCTCAACTCTTTGTCTTGTGCCATAGCTTCTTGCTACGGTCTTGGAGCAACTGGTATTCCCTGGACTGGGTTCGGCACAGGATGTGAGCTAGGGGTCATAATGGTTTGCTGCTTTCTTATTCTTGCCATTGTGTCAATCTCTTGTGGCTGTTGTGGTTGCGTACCTTCAGCATCTGTGTTTATATTTCCTTGGAAATAGGGCAACCAAAGATGATAGTTGCTTCTGATGCCTCACTATCACTGGGAATGTCAATTACCATGGGTGTCGGCATAGCGAAACATAGGTGAAAAGATTTAGTTCATTAATGGATTGACTCCTGTGCTCACTATGCATAAAAGAAAACTTCTTGATGGGGAATCTGAATATTTACATATTCCACGGTGTAATTCAATCATCATTTCACATGAGGTTTAGGTCTAATCAATCTCTCTAATTGCCTTTTCCAATGCTTTCTTCATTGATTTCTATAACTAGACTTTTGGGTTGCACTTGTAAGACTAGTTATGGTAATTAGTGCTAGGATGTTTGATGAGATCTAAAAGTAGACCACGCTGCTCCTCATACTGTGTTTATTTAATGCCACGTAGCTGTCCCAGCTGTACAAATATTTAGCATGGATTTGCTAGTTAATGCTAGCTATCCTGTCATTCCTTCTTTTTGCATTCTTTGGCCCCTTTTTTCCTTTCCCCATATACCAATGACTTTTTTCTTTGCTCGCCCCTTGCACACTTTGCTTTGCCCTCTTGGGTTTATGCAATGACTTGATTATTGGGTGGTTTATTGCTCGTGCTTTCTACTGGTTCTGTCACAATCCAGTAATATAATAGTTTACATCTTTTGGCTGCTTTTTTTTTTACACATTTCGTAGTAAGGTTTCAGGCAACTGTCATTCACCAAACTTGTGACATGGGTACCATCGACTTTTCTGGGTTGTGCTGTGCCCATATCCATAGCTTATGTGATTTTATATGGACTTAGCCAATATGTATTTAGTTTGTGTGGGTTCTTGAATACTATGCTGTCATATTGTAGGATAATTCTTCCTTCTGTGGATGGCTTCACCCTGATATATTGATAATGTCGTGGCGGAAGTTGTTGCTGACTTGGCTTGGTTTGTAATTGCAAGGGTATTTTCATCCCCTCTAAATATTCAACCATTCCCCTTTTTTCTATGTAGTTGAGAGGGAAGAGTGTCTACTATTCCTATAGTGGATTTGTAATTTGTACAACTACGTCATCCTATGAACACTTTTGTGTTATTCTGAAATCTTTAATTGTTTCAACTGGTTTTGGCCTATTGAAGTTAATCAAATTATCTTCTACATCCCTGGTTATATTGTCTTGCTGAGTAGTTGTGCTGTGTTGGTGAACCTCAGTGTCTTTGATATTCTCAACTATACTCCTTTTTTCTTTTTGGACTATATCATGAATTGTATGGTGTTTTTCAGCACTTACAATTGTATGCGCAACCTCCTGGGTTTCCTGTCACGGCTGCTCAGAGGTATCTCAGGTCTTGAGCACCACATCCAAGGTGTATATGAAACTCTCATAGGTAGGTAACTCCCTTGACTTAGTCTCCACCCATCGCACATACCTTGTAACTATTGCACACCTTCTCATGGAGACTTCATGTAATCTATTTTGCCAATTCTCTAAAGCCTCCCCTGAATCAGACGTACATGAACTCGTGCACTTCCAACTTAGGTTTCCATCTGCCATTGGACTGATATGGTCTTCGTGCATAGCTGTAACATTGTATATTTGATCAAGATAATTATCATGCCTCTCATTATAAATATTCTCAACATATCTTTTCCCCTCAAATGGATCAATGGGCGAGACTACCCTCATTTCTTCATCTTCAAAGGAGAGGATCTTTTTTTTGAAATTTATGATTATTTGATTGTCTATATCCCAATCTATCCCTAGAAGTGTGGGGTAAGGTTTTTTATCATCCATAATGTTGATGACCTCAAATTTTGCATATGTGCGCAATCCTTCAACATCGACAATGACATTGCTCAATCGACCAATGGGTAGTACCTTCGCCTAATTGGAAAGTCACAACTGGATAGGGGACCAGTCTAAGCATGAATTTCCCATGCTTTCTTAGGTCTGGCGTGTTAGGGTATTGACATCTGACCCCATATCTAAGATGATATAGTCCATGTCATAATCACCTATCTGCACTTTCATTCTCAATTCGTAGTGAGTTTTACATTTTCGTCGTACCTGGTTAACCTTCTTCTCAATTTGTGGCTCTATAGGGATCTCATCTATTATTGGTTGCAGATCTGCAATAGCATATTTATCTTGGATTAGGATCAAACAACTTGATAGAAGAGGTCTTATCTTACTAACCTTAGGTGAAGCCTTCTTCTATAATAGGTGTTGGAACCGGTCAAGCATGTCCTTGACTTCTGTCAAAGTTGATGGTATGTCTAGGATTATGAAGTCTGATTGCACATCCTAGAATATTTCTTTCTATTTCTAGTGAGTCAGTGATTCCTTTTTCTGCATCGTTGGCCTCACTTGTGGCTGTGGTTGTTCTTGTGGGTTGCCTTGTTCTGCTCTAGTCGTCACACCTCCTCTAGTTCCTACAACAATGTTCAGGTCTCACGGTTCAGCCATGATCATCTCAACATTCATATTTGCATTTGGGTTCAGGTTTGGTGGGGGCTTTGGTGTGGGAATTGACCCTGCTTGCCACTTTGTGATTAACTGAGGATATTGTTCAACATTATGGCCTTGTCCCTTACAATATGAGCATGTTCTTGTGGACTCTAAACAATATCTAGCAAAGTGACCTAGTTTTCCATAGTTATAGCATGTAGCTATACCTATTCCCATACCAAATCCTATTCCATGACCTCGTCCTCTAAAGTTTTCACCACCCCTTCTCTAAGGGTGTAGTTGTTGTGTGGGTGCTAGTTCTGCTGGTAGTTTTCCTGATAGGGGTTTTGTTGCGCATACGACTGCTGAAGTGTGTATAGTTGTTGGTACTGATTAGTTGGGAACTACACATCTTGATATGAGGCTCGAGCCTATTCAACCTAAGGGAACCCATCATTTTTCATTAAGTACATATCAACTTTTTTTCTTTCAAGTGCTGGTATGCTCTACAATATTTTTCCTCATGTCCTACTGATTTACAAAATTTACAGAATAAGTTTGTAGGGGTACTTACAAATTTTTGCAAATACACACATTCTTTGTCACTGTGGCCTTTGACTGGCATTTATGACATCATGATAGCCCTTGGCCATTTAATGGGTTAGGTGCACCTTATGTGACATAGTTCATGAAGGTCAGACAATTATCCTTGGTGTTTCCATCTTTTCTACATTTTGTGCACCACACGTGCTCCTATGCTTCTTTTCCCTTCTTGATATATTGAAGTTGTATCATGAGGTTGGCTAGATGTGACTGAATCTACACCATTTCGGTGGAACCATCACCAATAGGCGAGGCCTCTAGCTTCATTGCCAGCTCCAGTGCTTCTGTCTATGATTCAATCTTTTACTACATCAACGGCCCATGGATGTGTGGTGGCAGAGAAGTAATAAACCACTCCTTATACTATACATTAAACATTTGGAAGCTTACTTTGGCCATCAGTGTCTTGAATCATTGATCAAAGTCCCACATAGTTTCTGCTAGAGCTTGTGTAATCTCCTTAATCTCAGTAATGCATTGTGACTTTAATTTCGGTTTCCTGAACTCAGAGATAATTGCAGCTTATATTTCCTCAAGGGTCTTCTGTGGTGTTTCGGCTGGTGCAGCACAAAATTTCATGAACCAGTCTAACACGAAACCCCTTAAGGTCATGATCATCTGTGCTTTCTTGATGTCTGTGCCATGGAATAAACGTACCATCCACACAAATTCACAGAGGAACCAATGTTGTTCGGGGTCTTCCATTCCATTTCCATTAAATGTAGCAAATCGGATGTCTATCACAACCATTGGGTTGGTGTTAGGGTTTTTTGGGACAGGGTTCAATGTAGTTGCACCTTCTTGTGTGCTAGTTCCAGGGCTAGTGCTATTCGTATTATAGGTCCTTTTAGGGGATGAGACTCTAGATTTTGTCTCAGGTAATATTGTTGGTGTTATATAGTTTTTCTCTGATCCCAATGTCTCATCAGAGCTCTCTATATCTTCAAGTACTTTCGAGATCAGGCTATAGTCCTCCTCTTCATCGCAAGACCCTTCATCTTCACACGGCCAAATTTTGTGTTCGCTTCCTTCGAACAAACTAGGATTCCATCAACCCCTTTTGGTTTTCCTTCTCTTTCCCAATCTAAATATTCTCCCTCTCCGTAGGACTCCATCCTCAAGTTCAAGTTCTATTCTTCTAAGGAACATTTCCACACACTTTTACCCATGTTATTTACCTATATGTTAGCGACATAGCCCCCTCCTAGACACATGACTCAACTATCCAAGTGCAAAAGACCCTTCCCATAAAAAAGTAATTTTATCCATGTAGTTATACTCAATAAGTATCTCCTTCATGGTCCTTGGAAGAAATTTCTTTCAGCTTCACTATATGAAGTTATAGTATCTACTACAAACTCAATAATATACCCTTGCAATATAGTATCAACCCAAAAATCAGTATCTCTGGAGATAGAGTTACTTACACTGGTTACCTCCTAAACCAGTTGGGCGCTCCACTCATCAATCTCCCTTCTCTAGAAATGGGTTTGCTTAGCTGCCAATCCTACTAACCATTCATGCAGTAAAATGGGGAACTCAGGAAAGAAGATCTCATGAATATTAGAGTATATATATTCATCTAACCACCTTTCTGCAGTCAACTGTGTCCTTGCAATTTTTTCTTGCATGAACACCAGTGTTTTAGCATCCAGCAATTCTTCTATCTCCTCCTTCGTTGGGTGCCACAACATCTCCCTCGATTTAATCAATAGGTCATGGCAACGAAACCATTTGTTGGCCACTTTTTCCTATTCGCATGACCCAGGTTCTGCACAACCCACCGATCCAACAATTACCCAAGATACCGGCCTGATAGAGCAAGCCCCATCGACAACACCCACAAAGCAGGTGTAGTCTCACCTGAGATATCTCATAGATGGGTAACCATTGGAACCATGTTTCTGCGATTATCGAGGAGTATAGTCCCTTGGCTCACATCCAAGGAGCTCAACGAAGGTCGCAGGATGGATGGACAGAGGAGTCAGTTCTGCGTGACTGAGCATAGACATATGTCATCACATATGACCTAACCTTCCTTTCCACCTCGCATCTATCGCAACTCATGCAGTGCATCAGATTCACATCAACCGGCTCTATGACTTAAGTTGGATTTAAAAATAGTAATCACACAGACTGATATATATATGGATTCAGTTCAAAAATACACTCCAACCCTTGATTTACCAATTATAGAATGATAACAGAGATTCAAGCAACATTTGAACATTATACGGAAAGTGAATAGTAATCAATCACAGAAACATTCACCATCTTAACCATTCATTCAAACAAAAGAGATAACGTGGAAACCCATCTAGGAAAAACCACCAAGGTGCTCTTCATCTGGCATGAGAAAGGATATAGCACCTTATAGTATGCAGGATGTAGACTGATCTAGAGATGTGTCTTTAAGTTCATAATTATTTCTCATTCTCTCTGGTTCGCTCTTCTATTCTACTCCTACTCCTAGCGATCTTCTCACATAGCATCCAAATCCGTAGCTCAATAGCCCCTCTATTTATACTATACTCTTCTTGAGTCTCCTCCTCTTTGATCACCATGACATTACAACAAAACGACATCCCTCCCCATGGATTACCACTGAATAGTAAACTACTAATGAAAACTGAATAGGGATCAATGAAAACCTCATAGACCAACCCTCTAACTATTGCATTCCTCTTAGTTATACTAATTTACAAGGATAAATAGGGCCAACTGCATATCGACAGTCTATTAACCATCACCATCAGCCACCCCTCTGGTTACACCTGTGGTGATCAAGAAATGACACGAGGCACTATCAACCTGAATTACAAATATCTTCTCATACGTGCATAGATGCAGGCTTACGCCGCCATATACGATCATGATTTGGATTCTGCATCCGTCACTTTCTAGTTGTTTTCCCCTACGCGCTTCCACGCTTGCCTTTCCTTTTCCGCATGACTCTCTGTTCTACCTTCACGGGGCCTTTATGTCCTTCGTGATCTTCCTTTTCTTCTATCATATGTGCGAAGTATTTTCCTTGGTTGTGCAAGCGAACTTCCTCCTTATGCCCCTTTCCTAGGACACAATCCACAACGAAGATTGATTTGTGGAGATTGAGTTGCAGAATGAAGATTGCAGAGATTGAGTTCTGAGACCAGGCTTACGAAAAGTTGGTTGCGGGAGAACGAAGCTTGTAGAAAGTTGATTGTACGAGAAGAATTTCTGAGTCCCCCTTGCATAAGGATATTTAAAGTCAATAATTAAGTATAAAGAAGAAGACTCTAGGTGTGCTAGCTTTCACCTACCATCATCTAGTGAGGCAAATATCTAATCTTAACCGTTCAGATATAGGAGAGGGTAAAGAGTCATTATTTAAATTATTAAAGAGAGTGAAGGAGAGTGGAGAGACTCGAATGAAGAGTGATTGAATGAGATAAATAAAAGTGTTGATGTATTTCTAACTTTAGAATGTATTCACTTGTATATCTTATGTATTGTACCCCGATGTTTATTCCAGGAAGTATCTATAATGTAATTGAGTCATGTCATGCCCCAATGTTCCGATTGGGAGATTCAATAATGTAACAAGTCATGTAAAGTCATTGAGGTTAACCCTCCATTGTAAGTCGGGGCAATAGTCCACACATTTGTGTCAAGGTTAACCCTCCTTGTTGATCGAAGGGCAAAGTCCCCACAGTTGTGGGGCACTAGGGTTATTAGACTCTCCTAGAGATGTTGGCTCTATTAAGTAATTTTTAAGTGGGGCTGACATGTTAAAGTGGACATTAAGTGAACGGAAGAATATAAATAGAGAGTGAGCCTCTCTATTTATCTCACACATACTCACTCATTGGGGTGCATGAGTGAGAGAGGAGAATCTCTCTTAAGTGTGTGAGAGAGAACACACTGTGGAGATCATCTTTTCTGTTTTCAGGTTTTACTACTGCCATTAGTGTTCATTCTATCTTTGAGGAAGTTGCGGTGTTTTATCCTTTATGGTTTCCCCCAGGAAAATTCTTTGTGTCTCTTGTCTCTTGAGTTTATTGTTGTGCATGTTCATTAGAGTAAATTTCAACTCAAAATGGGACTTTTAACTTTAACTCAAATTCCGTGTCATCATGTGTTAGCCAATGAAATTGCTTTAAATTTGAAATACTTTATAGGTCTTAAACACTTTTTTAATATAAATTTGGGGATAGGTATCATAAAAAAACAACTTTTGTGTTTGTATTTTTGACATATCTCCCCATATTTTTACTCAAATTTTGATCGAGAGAGCTCATTGGATGTCGAATTAAATTTCGCATCCAACGAGTACCTACTCGGAATACTTTTGACAGACCCTGCTACCCCAAAAACAAGAAATGCCTGAAAAAACATGATGATGACATCATCATCATGTTTTTTCAGGCATTTCTTGTTTTTGGGGTAGCGGGGTCTATCAAAAGTATGCCAAGTAGGTACTCGTTGGATGCGTTGGATGCAGAATTAAATTTTGCATCTAACGAGCTCTCCCAATCGAAATTTGAGTAAAAACACAAGGAGATATGTCGAAAATACAAACAAAAAAGTAGTTTTTTTTTCCTCCAAAATTAATAAATATTATTTTTTTATTTCAACTATTATTTTATTAATTTTTTTTTCGAGGCCCATTTTGAGTTAAAATTTCCTCTAATGATTATCTCAGAGAAGATCTTAAGATAATGCTAGCTTGAATGATAAAAATCTAACATGGTATCAGAGCTAAGCTGAGAAGAAGACATTATGCAGCTGTGGAAGCTAGGGCTTCTTACTTTTTGGGTCTCTCTCCACGATCCATCATCAAAAGTGTGCTAGGATGACTCTCCATTGAAGCGCGCATCTTTCTATCGAAGCGTAATTCGATTCTAGAGATTTTCAGTTTTTGTTGCGGGAAATTAGGGCTTCTTACAGAAGAGGAATTTTTGAGTGAGCCCAGCATAGGATTTCTCTCCTCATCAAAATCAAAGTTTAGAGACCTGGTTTGATATTTTTGGTTGGCGGTAACTACAGGAAAGTCAAACCCTAGTTTGACCCCAAGCTGGAAAAACCCTAAAATACTAAAATTGATAAGTTTTGGTACATTGGCTATATCTTGGGATTGGAGATGGCTCAAGAGTTGATACTTTAACAGACTAAAGATAAAATCATGATTTACATGATTTCCAAAATTCATCCTCATATTCACTATGTTCTAGGAGATATGATCCCTCCATGTTACGATTTTAGCCTCTTCCAGGATTCATCCCTGAATATGAAATTTGGGGAGAATTGCTATATTTCGGGCTACAAAGGTACAAATGAAATTTCCAAAGATGTTCCAGAAAGGGAATGAAATTTTATTTCTTTGGTCCTATTTTTAAACCCAGATGATAAAATAGTGACACGTGGTAGTCCATACAACTTCGCTATGCTGAACAGTCCTGAAATAGGTCACCTTAGGAAAACGCTCATAAGTCCCAATTGGTGAAATGAAACCTGTGGTGTTGGAATTAGGGATAGGTGATGATACCTTAGTGAAAAGGTCAGACATAGATGAGTAGTAATTTTGGAGATACCACAGAAACAATATTAGGCATTTTTGCAGAAGAAATTGGTGAACTAGGGCTTCCTGTTCCAGGAGCTTCCCTCCACTATTTTCAGAAAAGGAGTACATTGGAAAGCTCACCTTGAAGAGATATATCTTTTTATCTAATCAAATATGAAAGATTCCATGTTTTCAAAATTAAGGTTTCTCTGAAAAACCCTAGATCAGCCAGATCCAGAACTAGGATGAACACCTCAAATCGGTAAGATCTTATTTTTTGCTATTTTCATTTGAGGTTATCATTTCAAAGTGATCTATCACATAAGCTTGATGACAAGCTTGGTGAAGTTTACAACTTGCAATCCTCAAAGTATATGATCTCTTTGAAGAAATGAATTAGACACCTACATAAGTAGAGAGGTTCCAGTTCTAGAGGGAGATGAGGCTAAAAGCCTTACACAAGAAGAACTTAGTTAAGGCCAAGAATATCATTGTTGATTCAGTCATAGATCAACTTGTACCACAAGTGTATTCCCTAAAGAAACTAAAAGATATGTTTTATTCCTTGACCAAGCTATTTGAAGGGAAGAACATAAATTGGAAGATGACCTTAAGAAACTAGTTGAAGAATGTGAAGATCTAAAATGCAGAGACCATACAGTCATACTTTAGAAGGGTCTCTCAAATCAAAGAGAAACTTGAAGCGGTAGAAGAAGAAGTGAAGAATGAAGAAGTTGTGATAAGCACCTTGAATTGCCTCCTAGGATCATGTGATTCATTAATTCAAGGAATGTGTGCAATAAGGAAGTAATTACTTTCAATAGACTCTAGGAAGAAGAAGAAGCTCGACTCATAATAAGAGAAGAGAATATGGGAGCAACTTAATATCAAGCTCTCACCATCGAAAGAAGATCCCTCAAGCAATGAGGAATATGAAGGACTCAATTCTTGAAGAACCTCTTATCCATCTTGAGAATTTGGATAAGAAATGATGAAGTCAGGAATGAAGAAGATGATGAAGCAGAAGGATTCAGAAGGAGTCTAGCCACAAAACAAATAAAGATAAGTATTCAATTGTCATTTCATGATATTGATTTTGTTATGCATTTTTTTATATTCAATTGATGCATTATGCATGATAGAATGTCTGAATTAATGATAGTATACTACTAATATGCATGTGATGGGTAAGTAGCTCATGGTGCTATACAACTCCCCATTGCTACTTATCTAGAATGAAACCTCTTTGCTAACATATTGGATTTGTGCACAATCTCAATGTTGTCCTGGTAGAGATGGAAGGCATGTAGAAAGTTTTCGTGAGATATGGATGAATGTTGTATTGGCTAAAATAGTTGCATGATCATATATTTATGCATAAGAATTTGCCATTATGAATATGCCTTATGAAATGTTTCTGACGATATAAGTGAATTTGACTTGTAGGAAAGATCGGGTACAATCACCTACAAGAAATGAAGGATGAGACTTGTTTTGAAGAACAAGTTACGACAGATAAAGAATAATATGACGAATGCAGCGACATCATTGATGTAGAACCTTCCAGCTATGAAGAAGTAACCAAGAAGAAAGGGAAGACCAGTTCAAGAACAATGATGTCTAGGATGCAGTATCGATACATGAAGGGAAGTTCGTAGTTCCATCATGCAATAGATGGAAAGATCATGGGATACAAGGCAATATTCATAGCATGAGGCTTATCATGAAAAGAAGGCAAATACTACGAAGAGACATTTACAGCCACTAGAAATACACATGGCAGGTAGAATCATGTGTCCAAATGAAAGAAGGGCTTGTACGAGCTTAGAAGACACCCATGGGATAACACATACATGAGGAGGTTGATGAAGATATGAACCTTTGCTACAAGGTTGATAGAGGATGATAAGCTCACAGATGGGTGTGAGAAGAACTTCTGAAAAAGTTCAATATAGAGGATCTTGGTATCCAATGATCCTAGATGGATAAATATAATGTTAGTAGAAGAGGAAGCTACTTGTCACTCTGGTACATAATTTTTCTATGCATAGAGTACAAAAGACAGAGGGAGAATGATGCTCTGCTTCAGAGGGAGTGATTGCAGAAGATCTTGAGGTTCAACATGGTATAACAGGATGGATAGATTACTGATGACTCCAGGATTTATTGAGAGTAAAGAGGATTCCAACCTTTCCTTCAATGTTGAAGGTGACAGACCAATAATGCTCATGTTATATGTTTATGAATTATTCCTGACAGAAAAAAGGAACTCATTAAATTTGCAAGAAGAGGATTTGTTGCCGAATTCAAGATAAAGGACTTGGGGATGATGCACTACATTCTAGGCATGGAGGTGTGGACAAGGGAAGTATGCAGTAGAGATCCTAAATTGGTTCAGGATGATGGACTATAAGGTCATGACCACATCTATGGAATTGAAATTGAATCTATTGAGTGTTGCTTCATCAGAGTTGGTTGATACCACAATGTATCGTCAGATGATTTACCTGACAAATACAAGACAATATATTTGCTTTACTGTGAACACATTGAGACATGTTCACCTGATGGTTGCAAAGCATGCAGTGAGGTACCTAAAGGGTGTAGTTGAGTATGGGATCAAGTGTGATATCTTGGTTTGGTAGGATGGAGTCCCGCATGGCACTGAGTATAGGTGAGGCAAAATATGTTGCCACCTGCTATTTGGGAGGTAGTATGTTTCTTTTGAAAACTACTATATGATTTGGTTGATATGACTTGCATTTTTTGTATGATGTAGAGAGGAGTAGTGATCCAGATCAAGATCTCTCAAAATAGGGATTTCTATCATAGCTGATGAGACATGTTTTATGAGCATAAATCCTAGCGAAGCTCATAGGTTGCTCAGACGTAAACAATCCTGTAGGTTGTCCTGGGATGTAATCGATCCTGGTGAAGCTCGCAGTTTATCCTTGGATGTAATCATCACTGATGTGATTCTATGCTAGAAATGGCCAAAGTGAAGTTTGAGTACTTTAGGGAGAATCTTTGTGTTCTCCAGATCGAGGTTCCCTCCAAAGGGAAATGATGAGACCTAGAGCCATTTTGACACGGTGAGAAGATTAGGTTCCTTCCATGGTCAGATGTAAGGGTTGAGCCATTTTCTCATGGTGAGAGGATTTTGTTCCTTCCATGTCAGATGTGAGTGCTGAGTCATTGTTATGTGACTATAGGATTGGTTCCTACATGATCATATATAAGTGCTGAATGCCATTCTGGGAATGGAGGCACCTGGTCAGTTACCAGGAATACTTAGTTTGGGACCGAGGGCCATTTTGATATGACTGTGGGATGTAGTCTTACGTGATCAGATATAAGTGCATGGAAAATCCAATGTGATTGAGGGATGTGCTCACACTTGATCAGATATAAGGGCTGGTGCCATTCTTTGGGAGAATGTAGGCACCTGGTCAGATACCAAGAATCCTCAGTCTAGGATTGAGAACCCTTTCGATGCGGTGTGTTCGCACATGGTCAAATGTAAGTGTAGAGCCCTTTCGATGTGGTGTTTTCAAACATGGTCGAATGTAAGTGCATAGCCCTTCTGATGCAGTGTTTTTGAACATGGTCGGATGTAAGTGTAGAGCCCTTCCAATGTGGTGTGTTTGCACATGGTCGGATATAAGTGCTGAGCCATTTTGGCACGATGTGTTTACACATGGTTAGATGTGAGTGTTGGGCCTTTATGATAAGTTGAGGTTAGATGTGATTGTTGGGCATGCCTTTATGACCAGATGAGGTCAGATGTAAGAGCTGGGCAGGCCATTTTGACTTAGGGTCAGATATAAGCACTGAAGGCCTACATGAAGGGTAGGCCTACAACCAACATGAAAAAGGGATGGCTCTATAGAACTTATTGTGACAAGAAGAATGAAGAGATAGCACCACTTGATTGAGATATCAGAAGTAGTAATGATGATGATGAGTCAGTGACCAGCCAACTTTGATGATGATCTAGATCAAGTGATGATCTAGACTTGATGATGATCCAAATCAAGTGATGATCTAGACTTGATGATGATCCAACAGCGATGATCCAGATTAAGTGATGATCCAGACTTGATGATGATCTAGCAGTGATGATCCAAACTTGATGATGATTCAGTGATGATATAGATCCAGTGATGATCCATACTTGATGAAGATGACTTGACAATGAAGATGACTTAACGATGGAGATGACTTGACAATGAAGATGGCTTGAAGATGAAGATGACTTGAAGACGAAGATGACTTGATGATGATCCATATGATACAGAGAAGAAGACTTGTGCTGATAAATTGTGTTGAGAGAATACCTTCCTAGTTAAGAGGGAGTGTTGTCGTATTTGTAACTTCAGAATGTATTCACTTGTATATATTATGTATTGTACCCTGATGTTTATTTTGGGAAGTATCTATAATGTAATTTATTCATGTCATGCCCCGATGTTCTGATCGGGAGATTCAGTAATGTAACAAGTCATGTAAAGTCATTGAGGTTAACCCTCCACTGTAAGTTGAAGAAATAGTCCCCACATTTGTGTCAAGCTTAACCCTCCTTGTTGATCAGAGGTAAAATTCCCCACAGTTGTAGGGAACTAGGGTTATTAGACTCTCCTAGAGATGTCGGATCTAGTAAGTAATTGTTAAGTGGGGATGACATGTTAAAGTGGGAATTAAGTGAATGAAAGAATATAAATAGAGAGTGAGCCTCTCTATTTATCACACACACACTCACTCATTGGGGCACATTAGTGAGAGAGGAGAAGCTCTCTCAAGTGTGTGAGAGAACAAGTAGTGGAGATCATCTTTTTTGTTTTCAGGTTTTACTACTGCCATTGGTGCTCATTCTATCTCTGAGGAAGTTGTGGGGTTTTCTACTTTATGGTTTCCCTGAGGAAAATTCTTTGTGTCTCTTGTCTCTTGTGTTTATTGATGTGCATGTTATTCTCTTAGATAAGATCCTAAGATAATGCAAACCTGAATGATAAAAATTTAACAAAAAGATGCATGAATTCCAAGGAAAAAGAGTGGGAAAGAATTCCAAGGAAGAAAACTCATATTAATGTATGGCCATAGAACTATAAATATGGAACATAACTCGAGGTAGTAGAATGTACCGAAAGAAAATAGATATCATGAAATTAAAGGTAGTCCATACAAAAATAATTGAGGGACAAACAATATAGAATGGCACATAAACTGTGTCAAGTTTTTTTTTGGTTTCATGACATTCCATCTTGTATGAAAAAGTATGGATACTCATACATGCCATACTACTAGTTTGGATCAGTTTTTTTAGTTTGGTACAATTTTCTAGGTGAATTTATTCCTATATTGATTGTTGTAAAATTTTCTAAGAAGTGTCTATGGGATCATAAATAAAACATATCTCTCAAAATGGTTTTCCCTTCAACATTTTTCCAGGGGAATTACCTAGAAATATATGTGTTTGAATGTGTGTGTTATTTATGATTCTGCTATACATTTTCATTAGGTAGATCTGGGTTATTTCATTCATAAATTACATATTTGGAATATTTAAATTTTCCATGCATAAATATGAGTTTATTAATATATTGGAAGTGAAAATAAGTTCTAATCCTTGAGGAAAATTAAATGGTATCAAACTCAGGACACTGAGAAAAGGCACGAGTTTTTTGTTGGCACAAGGATTTGTAGGGATTATGGAGGTTTTTCTTGGAAAAACAAAGGGAAAAGATGTTAGTTGATCTATTAAGTATGTCTTTGACATTTCACCTATGGTATGAGGATAGGTTGGAGGGTGCATCAAAATTTCATTCCATGGAAGGAGAGGATCACTATTTATTTCGAGGAATGTGACTTATGGACATAACTGAGAAAGATGTCCCCATTCCTACTAATCCTGATCCCTTGGATAAATATAAGAAGAATAATGTGAAATAAAAACACATTCTTCTTGATGAAGTTAAATCCCACATTATGCCTCATTTTACTATTCAAACAAATTCCTTTGATATGTGGATAGATTAAAAAAAGTTGTACCAAGCAATAATCAAAACTAGAAAAGGATTTTGAGGGAAAAACTGGAAGATACTAAGATGGTCGAGACAGACAATGTTACATCATAACTTTCCAGGATTTCATAGGTACATGATGATTTGGGTATTTTTGGAAAGATGATGGGTGATGTAGAGCTGGTTAGGACTACCTTGAATGGTTTCTCTAAACCATGGGAGGACTGTGTACATGTGATCCTTTCCAGATAGAACATGCCTACATGGTCTATACTATGGGACAATTTCATACAAGAGGAGTTGAGAAATAGATCCATCCACATAAGACAACAACATGAGGATAATGTTTGTCTTCATACAAAAGAAGATAAAAGAATAAGAACATGGTAAAAGTGAAATTATTTGCATGTCACAAGACTAGCCACTATGCGATTCAATGTTCAAACAAAAAGAAGAAGGGGAAAAATAAAATATAAACAACAACATCAATTGAGATTGAGAATTTTGCTGAGAATTTTGAGAAGAATTTTCTTGGTATTTTGTCTTTCAAAAAATTGTATTGCATGGTTTGAGGAAATTAGAGCATGGGTTGTGGGAAATGGTTCATCTAACCATATGCCAAGAATGAGTTCATATTTCCTTATTATTTCATAAATAGACCTATAGTTCCACAAGGGTTATGGGGATACCACCAAGAATGGAGTGAAGGGGGTTGGATGTTTGAGATTCCATCTAGATTCAAGAGGATCTTTGGATATGAATGAGTTGTTGTTTGTATTGGAGTTGAAGGCTAGTTTTCTCTCAGTTTCAACATTGGAGGATGAGGGTTATATGATGTTATTCCAGCATGGATATGTACTTATATATCCAAAGGGAGTTACCCAAGACAATGCACGAGTGATTGGTGTTAGACATGGGTGATTGTACATGTTTCTAGGATATCCGATGATTAGATTCAAGGTCAATGCCAATATCCATGGAAATTGGTTATGAGGATTCTAACTATACTGTCAGGAGACATAGCCGATATGGGATGACATAGTTGGATACTTAGCAGAGTGAAGAGATTCTTTGGAGCATGGTATGGAGGGATAGGTCTTTAGCATAGGATCCAATGCAGGTCATGGAGATGATTTATGGTTCAGAGGGAGAAGCTACAACAATAGATGGAGTGATGGAGTTGGAGATAAATCCAAGTGGAGGTTTAATAAGTACCTTCCTCGCTAAGAGGGAGTGTTAGTTTTTAAGTGGGGTATCTCAAACAAGTACTTCTACAGTGGCGGTGTCTAGCATGTGGAAGTATCTAATAGACACTCTCTAGGTGGACACTTTATAAAGTGATTTTAGAAAGTGAATATAATATTTAATTTTCTCTTAATAATGACTTATGTGACTTTTATAAACTTTGAGTGACGTAATTCATCTCAATGATAGATTAAGTCATGGCCATTGTTGAGTGAGGCCAATATCTAATTTTGACCACTGAGATCTAGGGGAAGGTGAAAAGTCATTAAATAAATTATAAAATATACATAAGGAGAGTGGAGAGTGACAAATGAAGAGAGATTGAAAGAGATGAAGAGAAGATGCACAAAATCCAAGGAGGGTAGATGATACTAATAGAGGACCATGCAACTAGAATTGTTGCACAAATTTTGAGGTAGTAGAATGTACAAGCATATTATACAAAACACTAAATTTGAGGAAATTATTAGAAAAATAAATCAAGGGACAAGCCATACACTTTCGCACAAAAATCAAGTTGAGTTTTTTGTTATTTTGTGATAGTCCATACGAAACCATACAAACATTTGTGAGATTTTGATGGGCATGAATTTCAAGGTGGTCATACACATCATACTGCTAGTTTGAAATAGTTTTATAAGTTTTACATGGTTTTCCAAGTGCATTTATTCCTATATTAATTGTTGTAAATTTTGATAAGAATTCTTTATGGGCTCATAAATGAGATGTCTCTATTGAACTGGTTTTCCCTCTGGGGTTTTTATAAGAACATTTCATAGAAATATATGTGTTGAAATGTTTATGCTATTTATGATTCCACTCTACTCTAATGTATTTTCATTCATAAATTACAAATTTGGAATGTTTATTTTTCATGAATAAATTTGAGTTTAGTAATCTATTGGAAGTGAAAATCGTTTCTCGATATTGAGAAAAATTAAAAAAATCAGTTAGTGGGTGAAATACATAAAGAGATATGCAGTGGCCATCATTCAGATCATAGCACTACCCATAATATATTAAGAGTAGGATATTATTGCCCCACCATCTTTCACAATGTGCACAATTTTTTAAGGAATTGCTAGCCTTATCAGGTCATCATAGGAAAATACAAGCTTGAATCTTCTCATACCATGAAATGGTGGGCGGATTGCAAAATTTAAACAAGTGGACAAGAAAAATAGATTTATATGAAAATTTAATATTTTGTTAAAAAAAAAAAATTGTGAATTAATTTATATTAAATACATGAGATATATTATAAAACAATGGTTAATAAATAATAGATATTAATTATATTTGATATATTATAAAAAAATGAATAATAAATAAATTGATTTAGAAATCTTATCCACCTTTCATAGAATGAAGATCGATACCAATGTATTGTGGTCTTCATATAACAAACATCAATACAATTTATTTTGATTTACAAAACTAAAAAGATTTTTTTTTGAGATTCTTGTTAAGCTTGTTATCTTGTATGATTGAGAAGCATGGTTATGACAAGGAATCTAATGTATAAGCAAGTTAGTTAACATGGATGAGAAGAGAATTCCTAGGATTTTCTCTAGATCATTATGTCATCTAGAAAGATGTATAAGATAACATTAAAAAACCATTACCTCTAATTTTGAAGAAAAACATGTGCTGTTACATTTAATATTTAGTAAGAAAATGTGATTCAATAGAGGATAACAAAAAATTAAAAAACTTTAAGCACGTGATTAACCCCAATTTTGACTATCCATATATAGGAAATATATTTATAAGGTGACTAACCCTAATATTAAAGATCAACAATATCTCTTTATTTCCATAATGAAATTTTAAATTAGATAACTTATAAAATGCCTTAAATTTGTGACATTTCATGTTATATCACATTATATGCTAATTTCAAAATATTTGTTAAAATAATAACTTTGTAGTTCAACAAAACTATTATAACATATGATGCTTCTGTTCAGTTTTTTTGTATAGAAATAAAATTATAAAGCAATAAAAAAAACATGCCTTTTAAATATAAAAATTAGTAAAATATAGAAATTAATAATTCACTATTTCTTATCATCATGGGGTATTCTTTGATTAAGAAACTTCTTCTTTGATTAAGAAGCTTCTTGCCCATCCATGGATATGGGTGTGATGGGAGATTTTCAATTGAGAGAGATTCAGGAATTCAATATGAACAAGATATGTGGTGGAAAGAAAACTCATTCATGCTTTTGTATGGAGAAAAGGAAGGAGGATGATGTGGTTAAAAAACAAGTCAAGTTCCCCTAGACTAGCTTTTCCTTTATGCCTTAAAACATATGTAAATCAAGGCAGCTTTTAGAAAAAGCCGATATGCACTTTAAGGAACCAGGAATAAAGAATACATGCTAAATACATTTCTAGGATGATTCCAAAGTTCTCCATTGCCTAGTTTAGCAATTATTGACTTCTAGGAACATGTAGAAGTCAACTAGCATAGAGAGGGAATCTAGGATTCTAGGAATAATAAAAAAATGATTTAATTAATGTCAAATATGGGTAACTATGGATTGATTATTCTAACACCCCCCTTAATCCTGAATTTATGAGTAAATATCATAAAATTATAGGGCATAGAAACAAGTCTTAGTCACCCTTTTACATACTACATGTCCATACAACCAAGGAAAGAGGCAAAAAACCAGTGGCAAAATCCTCCTTTAAATAAGGACAGGGAAACAAAATTTTGGAAATCTTTTCATCAATCATTCTTCACCACATGATGAGAAATCCTCAGCGGTGATTTGAGATTACTGAAGGTCTTCTTATAGAATACTTTGGTGAAGATGTTTGCTACTTGTTCTGAAGATGCGCAGTAGAGTAGAGCAATGGTACCATCATGCACAAGCTCCCTGATATAGTGCATATGGATATCAATGTGCTTGGTTCTTTGTCTTTATACTAGATCAATGGAGATTCTAATGGTTCTTTGATTGTCACAATAGATGACTGTTCAAAAATCTGATTCGAAACCACATTCTCCAACTATCCCCTGCAACCATAAACATTGAGTAGTTGCATTTACAACTCCTATATACTCTACCTCTGTAGATGAGAGTGATATGGCAATCTATTTCTTATTTGAGCAGTTGATTGGTCCTTTTGCAAGCATGAACACATAGCCTCGGGTATAATTTTGATCTGTGTTGTCACATGCCCAATCACTGTCAGTAAATCCAACTAGCTCTAAGTCATATTTTGCTTTGTAGAAAATTCCATGAGTCCTTGTTCCCTGAACAAAGTTTAGGATCCTCTTGGCTGCTCTCCAATGGATCTCATGAGGCTGATACATGTATCTTGAAGCCACAGTAACTACATAAAAAAATTTAGGTCGATTATGTGTAATATAAAGAAAACACCCAATCAACTACCTATACAGTGTATTATTTACCATAGGAGAAGAACCTGCTTCTTCAAGATTAACTCTTGAAAGGAATGGAGTCTTGATTGGCTTGCAATATTTCTTACTGAACTTGATGAGAAAATTTGAAGCATACTTTGATTGATGAACCTTCATTCCATGTTGGGATTGAGAAATTTTGAGACCCAATAATTGGCTCAACAATCCCAAATCTATCATAGAAAAGGCATGGTTCATTGCATCCTTTAAGGAGGAAATCTCTTTCTTTGAACTTCCTGTAATCAGTAGGTCATCCACATAGAGAAAAATAATCATTAAATAATCATGAATCAGCTTCAAATAGACATTAGTATCAGACTTGCATCAAACAAAACTCAATGACAACAGAAATCCAGCAATCTTGGTATACCAAGCCCTGGTGGCTTCCTTGAGCCCATATAATGATTTCTTCAACTTGCACACTAAATATGGATTAGATACAAAGCCTTCTAGTTGCTGCATATAAATTTATTCATTCATCTCTCCATTCAAAAATACATTATTTACATCCATGTGATGTACCTCCCACTGCTTCGAAGCTGCAATGGCTAGGGAAAGCCTTATGGAGTCCATCTTTGCCATTGGTGCAAAGGTATCATTGTAGTCAATAACAAGTACCTAATAGTAGCCCTTGGATACCAATATTTACTTATATTTCAAAGTTTAACCATCAGCATCAAACTTAGTTTTGAAGACCCACTTACACTTCACTAGCTTTCTCCCCGGGGGGAGATTAACTAGTTCCCATGTGTTGTTCTTCTGGAGCGAGCTGAATTCTTATTTCATGGATGTTTGCCATATTGGATCATGTTCTTAGTATTCATATGTCTATGGATCATAATATATCATCAAATAACACTTCTCATCAAATATTGGATCTTTCACACAAAGGGTACTCTCAAATTGAGATCTAGTCCTCCTAGTGTCATTAGCATTTCCAGCTAGTTCCCTAGCTGCGTGAATGGTCCTTTATACCCACTTTGGTCTTGTAGGGATGTTAGGATATGCAATAAACTCATAATTCTTATACATATCAAAATCAACAAACTCATTAGTCTTTTCACTTACAATCAATGGCCATGGTGGTGAAGAGGACTCTCCAACTTCAACTGTTGCTAAAGGCTCTTCTTCGAACTGAACGCTTATTTCAATGAAATATTTTTTAGTTCTCAATTTTATCAGCTTGTACCATTTTGAATCTTTAGAATAACCAACAAATAGTCACTCTTGGCTTTGGGGTTGCAAAATCCTCCTCTTCTCATTTGGAATTCTAGCCCAAGCCTTTGAGCCAAAAATCCTAAAATGGATCACATCTGGCTTGTTCCCACTCCAAGATTTGAAAGGAGTCATACAATAAAGATACTTATGTGGCACCATATTCTAGATATAGGATGCATATTTTATAGCTTCGGCCCAAAAATTTGGTGGAAAAGTCTTAGCCTCCATCATATAGGTTGCCATCTCCTTCAATGATCTGTTCTTTCTCTCAGCAACACAATTTTGCTGTGGTTTGTAAGGGATAGAATGTTGCATCTGGATACATGCATCTTTGCAATACTAGATGAACTTAGACTTGACATACTCACCACCATTTTCATATCTAAGGATCTTGAGTTTCCTCCCATACTGGTTTTCAACTAAGGCTCTAAAGACTTTGAAGCGGTCAAAAACTTCAGACTTATGCTTTAGGAAGTGAACCCAACAATACCTACAAAAGTAATCTATGAAGGTGAGAGAATATTTAGCTTGAGTCATGGACATATGAGTGAATGGACCAGCAATGTCACTGTGGATCAACTCAATAGGCGCAGAGGTTCTCTCATGACTAGATCTCTCATACTTGTGCTCTGGGTGTTTTCCTAGGATACAACCTTGAGAGACTCCCTTAGAAAACTTGATCTTTGGTAGCCCTATGACCATGTTGTTTTCACTCAAATCAGAAATATACTTGTAGCTAATATGGCCATTTCATGCCAAATCTTTCTTTCTTCATTAGCATGAGTAAGAAGAGCAGAGGGGTTTAAGTACGGTATAAAATGGGAAAATTTGTATACCTTTGAAGTGTGATCAACAACACCTTTTGCTATGAATTTACCATTCGAAACATTAGTGATTTCAAATTCATTGGGGAAGAATATGGCTTTCTTTGGAGACCCATTGTGAGTCATCTGATACACTGACAAGAGACTAGAGGCAATACCTAGAACATACAACACATTATTGAAATTACCATGGTCAAGATCAATCCTACCTTTTTCCATACTGTCAGTTAGGGAGTTATCTCCCAAAACTATTGGTGGACCTTTCGAGATGTCAAGAGAAGAGAAGATCTGTTTTGTCGAAACCATATGTATGGAAGTACTAAAATCAATGATGAAACTAGGTGAGCTTGAGGTGTCAACAACTAAGGAATGTACTCTCTTGTCTTCTGAATTTCATCCTCCTTCCCTCTTCTTTGAGCCTTTAGGAAGAGAGATGTTGTTCTTCTTCTAGAATTGGGTGAACATGTCTATCTGCTTTTTCATATAAGATCTCTCAAGATGATAGCCCTTACTATAGTATGCACACTTGCTCGTTTCTCCTTTGTTCTTCTTCTTTTGGGGATTCTTCTTAGAGCCCAAGGACTCCTCTTGAGACTTTTCCTTGTCTCTCTTTTTCTCAGTTGTCTTTTTAGCTTTATTCTTTCTTTTTGAATCCACCTTTGAATCTCCAATAGCCAAAGCTTGGCCTTTGGAAGGTTTGATAGTTCCCATCATGACCAATTTATCTTGCTCCTAAGTGAGGGATTCCAAGTTCGAGCTGTTAATTTAGTGGCATAGAACACTGAAAAAAGCACTGAATAGTCAGGACCAAGCTTTTAGAGAATGGTCAAAACTAGTTTCTCCTCCTACTTTTCAATGACACATTGTTTTAACTGCAAAACAATGGCCTTAAAATTGGTAAAATAGAGTTGAAATGATTCAAATCTACTGGGATTCAAGGAGATCAATTCATTCTCAATTTTTATGTCCTGTCATATCATCTATATTTCCAAAAATATCTTCAATATTCTCCCACACCTCATTAGGAGATGTCAATGAATCAATATGGAAGAGGAGGTCTCTTTAAATACTTAGACATAAAAGACCATAGGACTCATCCCTCCTATTGTACCATTTGATTTTCTCTACAGCTGCATTGGGTTCTGCCTTAGTAGCCATGGTAATCCTATAGAGACCTTTTTCTCTCAACAATATCTCCATCTCATATTTCCATTTGAACAAATTGAATGGAGTCAAGACAATCCTTTGAGATTGGTCCATATTTCAGCTCTTGTGCCCTTCAGTCAGCAGAATGCACTCCCAGTCAGTGATGTTGAACCTAAAAATAACAATTTGGAAGGATATACATTGATATACAAAGGCTCTAATACCATGTGGAAATTGAACCCAAGAGATAGATCAATTACACTCACAAAATTGCTAATCAAACATGCAAAATTCACACAAAAGGATACTGAAATTGGAGCATAACTTAATTTTGTATTGAATAAGTGTACATTATCCAAACATATGAAGTAATAGGCTTCTCAAATGTATAATTACATGAGATATTTGAAAGAACTAGGTTGCTATTCGAATTGGTCAAAAAGCAGGCTTACTAAAACAAGTCAAATCCCCAATAGGTGCAAAAAGGACTTTCCAAATCCATGAAGATCCTCATGAATTAGATAAAGAAAGTGGGAAAGATAACATGTGATGGAAATAAAACTCATTCTTTCTTTTGTATGGAGAAAAGGGAGGATGATGTGGTAAAAAAACAAGGCAAGTTCCCTAGACTAACTTTTCCTTGATGCCTTAAAATAGATGTAAAGCAAGGAAGCTTTCAAAAAAGGTAGATATGTGCTTTAAGGAACCAGGAATAAAGGATGCATGCTAAATATGTTTCCAAGATGATTCCAAAGTGCTCCATGACCAATTTTAGCAAGTATTGACTTCTAGGAGTCAACTAGCATACAGAGGGAATCTAGGATTCTAGGAATAAGACAAAAATGATTTAATTAATGTCAAATATGGGTAACTATGGGTTGATTATTCTAACATATTGTTGTTTCAATCAACCGCAATTGTAAACAACATTTGCACAAGTAAATCTGGAAGGAATGTGTGGCTAAATAAACATGCATTCAACCATAAACTATTTCACATATATAACTTGTCCGAAAATAAAAAAAGGTAATACAAACTTGTCGATCCAAACTTGTCAGCTCACTGACTGATGCTTTTATAGAGCTTTGACTCTTTGATAGAATCAGACACATAGAAGGTTGAGCTTCAACTTCACTCTCTACTTAGAGTTCTATATTTCTCTCTTTTTCTCACCTAGAGTTCATAAAAATGATTTACAAACTTCTTCTTCTATTTATAGGAAACATGAAAATTACTTCTCTGTGAATCTAGGGACTTGCCATTAATGGCTGTAATAACTATGTACGTACAAACTTACCTTCAAAAATTAATTCGTTTGGTTTATATTTCCAAATTATGGACTCTTCCCTATTGTCATACTTACCGACAAGATTTGAGATGATACGAACTCTGACAGAGTTGGCTGATATCAGATATAGATCTGTGATTAATTAATATTTCCAACACTCCCCCTTAAGTATGAGCAGATGGGGATTTTTAAAACAAAATTTACAAAATATTTCGGAGCTTAAACATGCTCTATGCATGACAAAGTTCACTGTGTAGAACTTGTCATTCCAAAATAACTACATAGATACTAGAATGTGTCCTTTTCCAATGGGTTTGTAAAGATGTCTGCAAGTTGATATTCATACATGCAAAATTCCAAACAAATTTCCTTGTTGTTCACCAAATATCTTATGAAATGAAACCTTATGTCAATGTGCTTGGTTCTCTTGTGAAACAAATGATTCTTTGATAATGCAATGGCTGAATTGTTGTCAAAGAATATGGTTGTCAGTTCTTGATGGTTTTGTGACAATTCTTTTAACACTCTCCTCATCCAAACGACTTGACATGCACCACTTATAGCTGCAACATACTATGCTTCTACTAAAGACAGAGTTACTATGGGTCGATTCTTTGAAGCCCATGAAACAATACATGTACCAAAATGAAATGTGTACCCAGATGTGCTTTTCCTGTCATCTATGTTGCCTCCATTTTCACTGTCAGTGTAGCCAATGAGTTTAAAATGTTCTAATCTTGAATACATAATGGCAAGTTCTTTTGTGCCAATTACATACCTCAAAATTTTTTTACCTGCTTGCCAATGTGAGTCTTTGGGTGACTCCATGAATATTGGGATTGGACTTACTCCATACATGATGTCCATTCTTGTCGCTATTAAATACATAAGGCTGCCAACAAGCCTTTTAAACAACATAGGATCTATAGTTGATCCTTCATCATCCTTGCTCAATTTTAAACCTATTATTATTGGTGTTGGGGTTGTCTTGAAATTAGACATATCAAATATTTTTAAAACTTCACTTGCATATTTAGACTATGATATAAAAACAACACTTTCATACTGCTAAACTTCAATGCCCATGAAAAACTTCATAAGCCCCATATCAGTCATTTCAAATTCACTTTCCATGACTACTTTAGAATATGCTATGCCAAAATAACTAGTAAATATTAAATCATCTACATACAAGAAGACAATTAGCATATTACCTTGCTCATCAACTTTGTTGTACAAAGTCGGTTCACTTTCACTTCTATGGAATCCATTTTCAGTGAGATAGGAATCAATCCGACTGTACCAAGCTCTAGGAGCTTGCTTCAAACCATAGAGTTCCTTTTTCATCCCATACACTTTATTCTCTTGACTTGGAACTTCATAGTGTTGTGGTTGTTCCACATATAATTCCTCTTCTAGATAGCCATTTGAAAATTCTGACTTGACATCCATTTGATAAACATACGATTTGTTTTGTGCAGTAATGGCCAAGACTGTTATGACTCTATCCATGTGTGCAACAGGTGCAAATTTTTCATTGAAGTCTATGTCGAGTTGCTATGTGAACCCTCTTGCTACCATTCCTTCTTTGTGCTTCTACACATTCCCATCACCATATTGGTTGGTCTTGTAAATCCTTTTGACGCTGATTACATCTTTGACTTTTTGTAAATCAACCAGCTCCCATGTTTAGTTATTCTCAATGCATTCTATTTCTTCATCAATGTCTTCTTCCCATACTTATTCTTCAACAGCTTATTAAAATGTTAATGGATCATAAATAGGAGAAAATAATGCAAAGAGAGAGAATGAGTTTTGTGTACCAGCTTCATATATCTCACACAAACTTCTTGTCTTCACCGATTCTGTCGATGTCTACCTTAACAAAATGCTTGATGGAGTTTGCTGTCCACTTGGTGTACTTGTCAGTGTAGCTTGAGCTGCCACTTTTGTCGATGTTCCTTATGCTGAACCATGTCTTGGTTTCATGGGAGTCAACGGTGCTGCAACCAGTTGACTTACATGTGGTGTCTGAAGCACTTCCTCTGCCATGATATCACTGTTGACATTTGACATAATCTTGACATTTGTGTCCACAGTTCCATCCCATGATTCATTATCGACAAATTTAAATTCTCGTCTAATTATCACTTTCCTTGTGAGAGGATCATACAACTAGTATGCTTTTGTGTCTTCAGAGTAGCCTACAAAAATACATTTCTATTCCTTGTTGTCTAGATTCTTTCTCAGAACATCTCGAGCATGAGCATATGCAAAACAATCAAAATATTTTAAATGAGAAACACTATGATTCATAGATGTCCATGATTCTTGAGGAACTTTGTTCTTCACACTCTTTTTCGGACACCAGTTCATAATGTATACAACAGCTGCGACTACTTCACCCCAATACTCATTTGGAAAATGCTTGGTTTCCAACATGTTGTGTGCCATGTCCATGATAGTTCTGTTCTTTCTTTCGGCAACACCGTTCTGTTGATGTGTATATCGTGCAGTGAATCGATTTTTTATGCCATGGGTATTTCAAAAATTTAGAAATTCATTCAAAAATATTCACCTCCTCTGTCAGTCCTTAAGATATTTATGTGGTTTCCACTCTAGTTCTCCACAAGTGCATTGAACTACTGAAAATAACTAAATGCATCATATTTATGTTTCTAAAAATATACCCATGTTTTTCTTGAGTATTCATCAATAAAAGTTAGAAAATAATTGCAGCCACCAATGGATGATGTCTGCATTGGACCACAAATATCAGAGTGCACAATTTCAAGTGGTGTGCATGCTCTATATGAGTTTCTGACTAGAAAATTCTCTCTATGCTGCTTGCCAAAAATGCAGCCTTCACAAACCCTTTCTGGTATGTCGATCAATGGAAATCCTTTCACCATATATCACAAATCGTGGCTTTGTTTGGAGATTTCCTCAGGAATCAAGTAAAGGAGGATGTTACCCATAAAACCCATGTCTCAGATTTTGAAAATTCTTTTTTGTTTGATCGTAAATGGATACACGAGTCAAGGTGTTCTTATTTGTGATGCATATTTTTGGTTAAGGCTGTAGCAACCATTTGCAAGCCACTTGTTGTAGATTTATTCAATTCCTTTGTATTTTATATGGAGATCAAATACTCACCTAACTACCTATGCCTAGGAAGTAATGATTGATTTTCTTGTTGAGTGTATTTCTCTGTGATCTACAACTAACAATGAGATGAACGCATCACCAATTGGTCAAGATGCTTTCCAAGCTGGCCGAGAGAGCTAACTATTTCTTTATTTTTTTGTTTTACACAGATTTAATTCAAGGTAGAAAGATGAAGTTGATTAAGTTTTGAATGAAGGTGAGATATGGCATTGCTACCAATCAACCATAAATAAACCAAACTCATGCTTCAATTGTGACACAGGCTTAGCCACTGTTTCAGTTTAAAATTTTCAAAGAATGCACTCGCATCTCATATGAATTTGTAGGCCAATTTTATAAATTGAAAAAGTTTTAGTAAATGGAGACAAATGACTTGCACATTGAGGCATTAGTTTTATTTCATTTTGTTTCAGCTACAGCTGTTACAACTAATGTTTTAGCTTGGAGTTGTTGTTTCAGCTGTTGTTTCAGCTACAACTATTACAACATTTCAGCATGGAGCTTTTGCAGGACACTCATTCAATTTTAATGAAATAATTCTAATGCACCTATTTTTTTAATTGCATATCTGGGATGGAGTGCACAAATATAGAAAATTTTAGAATTGGTTTAGCCGAGCCATTATTGTAGAGAAAATGTTGGGCCGACGTAGACTACTTGACAGTTTTTTGGTAATAACTTCTTTGTTTCAAGCCCGATTGGAATGATTCTAGAGCCAAAAGACATTGGATTCATAGGGATACTTCCAATAGATATAGGTTTTAAAAATTCTATGAGATGGTATGTCATATAATCTGAGTAACAACCTGCATCCTAATGTTGTTTGTGAGTTTTAGCCTAGACTGATGGTCACTATTTCGAGTACAAAAATATGGATTGATGTGATTCCAATTGGAGATAAAAATAGATTCACCTAGGTATATCCAATAAAAATAGGTTTTGAATACAAGAAGAATTGATGGGTCAAATATGCCAATGAACAGCTCAGAAAAAACAACATTTTTTAGAGTACAGATTTAGGTTTGGTAGTTAGTATTTTGGGCATATCTCCTTCGTACAATATCAAAATTGAATGATTCAAATTGTGTTGTAAACTAGACTGATATTAAAGTATGCATTAGAAACATGTTTTTATAATTCATCCATTAGGTCTCCCAAAATGTGACTGTCCCAACTATGTTCTTGAGCTGCCTACTCCACCTCCAGTCAATATTTTGACCATATCTTTTTCATTTTAGAACGAAATTGAAGAATTCAAATTGGATTGAAAATTAGAATTAAAGGGATACCTTGTACAGAAACAAGTTTTAAAACTAATCCCTTATGGTCCCTAAAAATAGGACTGTCCCCACTATGTTTCAGTGAATTTTAAGAAGCCAAAATGCCCCAAAAAAATGAAATATATCAAAAATAGCTTCCACACAATGATACAAATGGTTGCAGATGTATATAATGATATATATTTTTTTAATGGAATACATTCACATATCCTCAAGGAATTTGTACATAGAATGACTTACACAGTGTGTTGCAGCCACAGCTGCAACCCCTAAAAATGATATGATTCTCGAAAGAAAACCTGTGTAATTTTGTGGTTGTATAAATGATTTGGCAGAGTTAATTTTTAGAAAACCTGTGTAATTTTGTGGTTGTATAAATGATTTCACTCATTGTAGCAATTGAAATTCACACTCTAGTGCACTCTTGTAGAAAATTAATTAAACTAACTTCAATCCATCGTGCTTCCCCAACAACGGCGCCAAAATCTTGGGCTGAATTAAAGTTGTTTTCATTCAGTTGTAGTATTTTCCCAGCCATTTAATTTGTCAATCCTAGGTTCATAGGATTATGAAGCACATGCAAATTATATGCAGGAATGAAGTGAAATTAATCTAATCTAGCCCCCCGTGAAACTAAGACTAATCTAATCTAACCCCCCTTAAGCTGAAACACACAATTGCTAATCTAATGCAAGAAGATGAAACACACGGATGAAAGTAAATTGCATAAAATAAAGACAACATATGAAGAGAAACAAGACAACACATGTGAGCTCACATTAACAATTGAGCAATCTTAGTTTACATCACAAGAATCAATGACAAATCTTGAAAGTATCAAAACCAATATTATGAACAAAATCTAAGAATTCCCTTTTCCATATTATAAGGTGAAACCCACATATATGTATGGAAATGGTGTGATAAAAGGTTAATGGGACAATGAAATGTGATGAATAGCAGAAGATAAAGTGGATGAAAAAGTGATATTTCTAAGTCTCAACAACTTGTAATGTCCCTTTTTTGAAATTTTATTAAAATGACCAATTTTGCACTTTTTTTCCCTATTTCAACCTTTGACTAGTTGGATGTCTATGTCTCCAAATTGATCCAAATTCTCCCATATATTCTGAGAAGTTGTATTAATTATATTAAGACTTGAATATTATGTTCAGGGATGACTTATTACCCTCTAATTACTTCTTCAAACTTGTTTAATATTTTGACCAAAGTAGGAGTCTTTACTAGCAAATTGGGGTTCTAATTCCCCCTAGATAAATGCTGAAAATGGCTTCTCAAATGCTTCCAAACCCACTTGAATTTATGAAATGATGAATATTATGTTTAACGGAAAATTTTAAGGTCTTTTATGCATCATTATTCAGTTTATACAGGCTATTATAACCCTCTCCCAAACAACTACAAAATCACCAATTCGTCCCTGGGTGAAATGGCATCAAATATTCTTCATGAAACTTTTAATATGCATAAATTAAAGTCCATTCATCATAAATATATCATATATACATTCCCCAATTCGAAATAATCAACATTACCATGGAATACAACAATATAGTGGGGAAATGGTCATTGTTTGCTCATTATTATTCACTTTTACATACAAACCTTTGGTATTTTGACTTGATAAATTGTGAGAATGAATAAAATATAATATTAAATGTATTACAATCATAAATGTACCATGGCAATCTTGAAATCATCAGCATTCAATGGAATACATCAATATAGTGGGGAAATGGTCATTGTTTTCTCATTAATAATCACTTTTACATTCAACCATTTGGTATTTTGACTTGATACTTTTTAATATGGATAAATTATCATATTACACTTATTAAAATCATAAATGGATCCAGAGAATCTATCCCAAATATTACAATATCTGACCCAAAGTGCAATCCCTCCATGAGCAAGAATATGCAATAAAAAATGGAAATGGTTGAGAGAAAGTGCAGCACTAGAAGGATCCACAATATTCCCTATAGCTAAAAACTAGAAATAAAAAATCCATTATATCTCCATTAAATACCTAAGTGTCCTCTCCAAACACCAACTTGGATGTGAATCTTTCACCCTCTAAATTAGCTAAGGAAAGAAACTAGTCATCCACTAGCTCTCTCAATTCACAAATGCAAATTTCTCAATTGATCAAAAAATCCTATCTTGGTTAATTCCTATATTTTAAAAAAATACATATCCTCCTAAGGTTACCAATCCATCCACAAAATCAATCCAATTCGAATTAGGGTCTGTGCTCAAGATTTTCCATGTCTCTTCCCTTTCCTAGCCTTCCATCTTCGCCCAATTCAAGTGGGAACTAATTGAGCTTCCCCAACTCACATAAGTTCCCTCTTAGATTCCATATTTTGACCTAACATGTCATAATGGTTAGATTCCAGCTTTCAGGTCTGCAATATGTCATAAATTTCATAGCATCTTCATCATTGGTGTCATAGATGTGATATATGTTAGGGAATCTATCCCAACTATCCAAGAAGCTCCCATTTGACTCTTCCTCTCCAATGTAAGTTACATTTCCTTCCCAATTTGATATATGAGGAATATGGCCAAGTGTATTATCTTTCTAAATCATCCAAGAACATAAGGCTTCCCATGGATTCGAAATTGCAAGAGGAGGATTCCATGCAGCACATAAATTCTAGCTTATGTGGGCCACATAATCTCCATGTGTCTCCATGCTCCATTTCCACATCAATTTTCTCTTGTATTTATTTAATTAGATCCATTATTAAATATCTATTCCATTCTAATGTCTGAACATTATTTATTATATCCCTTATTAAAATTCCAAATGTATCCATCCAACCTAGGGAACTAGTAGGATTGACGGAATTAACCCGCTATGCAATTATAAAAATGACGACATTACAGTCCTCCACACCCAATATTGCTTGTCCTTAATCAATTTAATATTTGTATGCTGAAAAATATTTTCATATTCCCAAGTGGAATCCTCATTTGGTACTCCTTCCTTTGCACCAAGTGCTCTGTTATGGTTATGCTCATTAATTTTCTTTAGCTGCAATTTTAGTAGAGGCACTCATGTACTCCAATTTTGTGTTCCCAAAAGTAAATAGATGTGTATTGTGCATATTGATATATCCTGTAACATCACCACTAACACCAAAAGGATTAATAAAATACATCAAAACCAAATTTTTGCAAATAATATTTACTTCCATATTTTGGAAACCTTTTCTAAACTTTCACCAAGTTTTTTCTTCCGTATAGTTCTTTAAAGTTGGTGTTGAGTTACCAAAATTTGATTTTCTCAATATTCCAATAAAATTTCAGAGAAGAACCACCATGCTTGTTTTTACACTACTCTGATTACAATCATATTCTCAAGTGGTGAATAAATCTCCATTGTTGCTTGTTTCCCCCACAATTGAAACCAAGTGAGACGAAATTTGATCCTAGGGTCCCATATGATCATGATACATGCATTGTGTGAAATGTCTATGATAAAATGATATGAAAACCAAGCATGTAAAAATTGAATCCATATCTCAAAATGTGTCCCACATAGGAAACTGGAACACTGCTCTACAAAGATGAACTCAAATAACTGAAGGTTGGTTTTCTTTCTCAAACCAACAACCAAAGCGATACTCCAAGTGAGATAAAACCAAGAAATTCCAGGATCCCATTTCTGGTATTTCTCCCTTCCAAACATCATGAGTAAAAAAGATATATCTTTAAGGTACATAAAAACATCATACAAATGTCGATCAACAAGGTACCTCATCAAAAAATCATGAAACTGATTGTACATCCCAGTAAGTAGATCACCATGTGGCCCACACACACAAGCATCAAGTATTATATTAGATATGCTCCAATGACATAGGTGAGGATCCTTTAACCTACAATTATGCTCCAAAAGAATGTAATATGCATAATAATAATAATCATCAATGTGTTCCCTCATCCAAGAAGTGAATGAAGAACCTCCACCAAAATATGAACCAAATAAGGAGCAAAGAAAACATGAATACTTTGAGTGGCTCAAAGAATCCTCATCAATACAAACATGAATATGCATATCATCATGAGGCTCTTGCTTTCAAAAATAATATTCCTCAATCATATATCTGTTCACCCAAGTGTGGGATGAAGTTCCTCCATCATCAAATGTATTAGGCAAGGAGCAAGGAAAATCATGAGTCTCCAAGCAACTCAACTGAACATTATAGGTGCACCCATGTAGATGTGTATCATCATACTATAACAAAGGATGCTGCTTCAATTGTAAAGAGTATGGTTCTCTAAGAATGTCATCATAAAAAGGAGAGATAGAAAGTTCATACTCTTCATGTGGCACCAAAAAAAAAACCTTTCACCCATACTTCATTAGGATGAATGCTACAAAATTTGGAGGTGTAGGATATAGGTGAAAGAAACAACTGACCCAAATGATCAGAAAGTCAGAAATTTTCATCATGTGAAGGATCAACAGGGGTAGGAGTATGCACCTCCCTTAAGAAAGAAAAAATTTCCTCTTGGTTTGGTTCCAAGGGAGTGGAATCATTCACTTCTTCAAAAAGTGTGCACCCATATTTAAGAGGAAACTCAAGCCTCCTCTTTCACCACAACTAGTGATTTGATCTCATCAAGCTTGTATTAAAAAAAATCAAGAACCTGCAATTTTCCAGGTTTCTCATGATCCCTCATGTCATGAGACTAATCCAAGCAATATACCCTATGACGATATGAAACATAGGAGGAAGAACAAGTATCTTGCAACCTATCAAGAAGTTGTTCATTTTGAATTTTGATCTTATGAATATCCTCACTATTATTCAAGTATTATTCATGTAAACATTCATTAAGATCAACCAAGTTATTTCTATAAAAAATGAAGACATGAAATTACCTTCAATATTGCACATTTCTCTTTGAATCTTCTCTGTGTCTTCAAGGAAGGATGGATCCTCCAATGAAGAAATTTTCCAACAAGAATTTGACACCAATGCTTTAGTGTCATGGACTATTCTAAGGGCCTCATGGATATCCATTTCTCTCGTATTCAAATACCCTTCAATGAAGGATGTTTCATGGGAGTGAAACTCCTATTCTTCTTTCTTCTTGATTTGATCAACTTCTTGAAGCTCAAATGGTGATGGGGAAGTTGATATTGGTTCTTCATTGTCCTTCACAAGGTATTCATCTTCATGATTCTGAGAACTTTTTATTGCAGAAATTTTTTCCAATCTGATCTCTATGTCACCAACATAGAGTTGTGAGAACCTATCAGTAGGTACTCCTTCAAAGTTCAAGGCTCCATTAGTAGATTCTCTTTGATTTGCATAACTCCCATAAGCATTGATTGTGTGATTTTTTTCACTTTCCTCTTTATGCTATTCTCTGCAATCACCTTGAGTTAATTTATGCTCCACTTCATGGTTCTCTATTTCTTCCTTTAATTCTATATCTAGGCTCTTTCCACAAATAGGATAATTTTTTCTCATTTCATGCTCATCCAAACTTGTGGATTGTTGATTGTCCCTTGATGAATTCAAATTTTCTTTCTTGTTCCTAAATCCATAATTGAAAATATATTATTTGAAATAATACCACTCATGAATATCCCCTTACAAATTTTGATACTCCAAGAGACATGCTCCAATATCTATGGTTGTAATTTCAGCAATTGTTGGTCAAAGAGGAAGGAGAGTGGGAATTGTGGTTCTATTATGAATCCAAGACATGTATAAAAAAATTTCTTCAATGTATGGTATTAATGAACATGTTCCAATACCATGCTATGATACCACTTGTAATGTCCCTTTTTTGAAATTTTATTAAAATGACCAATTTTGCATTTTTTCCCCTATTTCGACCTTTGACTAGTTTTGATGTCTAGGTCTCCAAATTGAACCAAATGTTTCCAAATATTATTAGAAGGTGTATGAACTATATTAATACTTAAATATTATGTTCAGGGATTATTTATGATCCTCCAATTAATTTTGAAAACTTGTTTAATATTCTAGTCAAAGTAGGAGTCTTTACTAGCAAATTTGAGTTCCAATTCCCCCTAGGTAAATGTTTAAAATGACTTCTCAAATTCTCCCGAAACCCATAGAATTTATGAAAATAGGTATATTATATTTAATTTACATTTTTAAGGTCTCATATGAATCATTATTCAGTTTATACATGATGTTATAACCATCTCCCAAACAACTACAAAATCAACAATTCGACCCTTGGGGAAATGGCATCAAATCTTCTCCAAATGCAATTAAACTGAGTAAGATGATTTCAAATGATTACGTGCTGAAAATTAAAATTGTAATAATAATAAAATACAGTACATTCATCATAAATATATCATATATAAATTCTCCCATCCAAAATAATCAACATTACCATGGAATACAACAATATAGTGGGGAAATGGTCATTGTTTGATCATTATTATTCACTTTTAGATACAAAAAATTGGTATTTATACCTGATAATTTATGAGAATAATAAAATATAATATTTAAATTATTAAAATAATAAATTTACTATGATAATCTAGAAATCCCCAGTATTCAATGGCATACATCAATATAGTAGGGAAATGGTCATTGTTTGCTTATTAATAATCACTTTTACATTCAACCATTTCGTATTTAGAACTGATACTTTATTAATATGGAGAAAATATAATATTAAAATTATTAAAATAACAAATGGATCAGTATAATCTCTACCAAAGAGTACAATACCTGATCCAAAGCGCAATCCCTCAATGAGTAAGAATACGCAATAAAAACTGGAAATGGTTGAGAGAAAGCGTCGCACTAGAAGGAACCATGAGCTTCCTTGTATATTACACCTGAAAATACAAAATCCAATAAATATCCATGAAATAAATTAGTGGCCTCTCCAAAAAGCAACTTGTATCAAAAAATTTCACCCTCGAAATTGGCTAAGGAAAGAAAGTAGTCATCCACTATCTCTCTCAATTCACAAATGCAAATTTCTCAAATTATAAAAAGCTCCTATATTGGTTGATTACTGTATTTTATAAAAATAATTAGCCTTATAAGTTTACCAATCCATCCACAACCTCAAGACAATTCTAATTAGGGTGTGTGCTCAAGAATTGCCATGCGTTCTCCCTTTCCTAGCCTTCCATCTTACCCCAATAAGAGTGGGAACCAATTGAGCTTCCCCAACTCACATGAGCACCCTCTTGGATGCCATATTTTGAGATGAAATGTCATAATGGTTATATGAAAGCCTTCAAGTCTGCAATATGTCATAAATGTTATAGTATCTTCATCATTGGTGTCATAGATGTCATATATGTTAGGGAATCTAGCTGAAGTGTCCAAGAAGCTCCCATTTGACTCTTCCTCTCCCATGTAAGTTACATTTACTTCCCAATTCGTCCTATGAGGCATGTGGCCAAGTGTATTAGAATTATAACTCATCCAAGAAAAATAGGCTTCCCATGGATTCAAAATTGCAAGAGGAGGATTCCATGTGGCACACAAATTCTAGCTTATGTGGGCCCCATAATCTCCATGTGTCTTTATGCTCCATTGCCACTTCAATTTTCTCTTATATTTATTTAATTATATCCATTATTAAATATTTATTCCATTATAATTCCTAAACATCATTTATTATATTTCTTATTAAAATTACGAATGTATTAATCCAACCTAGGGAACTAGTAGGATTGATGGAATTGTTGTGCTATGCAATTATAAAAATGGGGACATTACAAGATATGAGAGTTAGGTTCAGACACACAGTTCTATAGCATGAGTATTTTGAAGAGAATGTTGTTATTCATACAAGGAATAAGGGAAAAGAAGAAGGAAAGAAGAAGGACATTATCAAAGTATATTGTTTTGCATGTCACAAGAATGGACACTATGTGAGTCAATGTCAAAACAAAAACAAGGGAAAGAAAGAGACATAAACAGAAGCATCAATTGAGATTATGGTGTTTTTTGAGAAATTTGAGAAGGAATTTTCTTTGGTTTCTTGTCTTTGAAGTAGTGGTAGTTCAAGGTTTGAGGAAAATGGAGCATGGGTTATCGGAAATGGTTCAGCTCTCCATATGATGAAAATGATATCAATTTTCCTTAGTGTTTCATAAATAGAATCAGAATTCCATGAGGGTTGTAAGGATAACACCATGCATGTAGTGAAGGGGGTTGGATGTATGAGATTATATATAGAGTCAGGAGGATCTCTAGAGGTGTTTAAGGTGTTGTTTGTACAACAACTAAAGGATATTTTTATCTTAGTATTAACATGGAGGATGATGGAGATAAATGTTGTTCCATCATGGAAAGATAATTATTTATCAAGAGGGAGCTATCCAAGACACATCATGAGTTCTTAGTGTCAGATAGTGGATATTGTATAGGTTGGTGGGATAGCCTGTGATTGGATCCAATGGAAACTTGGATTCAGGATTAGTGTTAGTATCCATGGAAGTTGCTTGTGAGTAATCTTCCAAAACTATTAGGATACGTAGCTGGTATTAGATGACATAGTTGGATGCTTAGGAATGTGAGGATATTCCTAGAGCATGGTTTTGAGGTATAGGTATTAAACAAAGGATTTGATGCAGGTGGTAGAGATGATTTCTAGTTCAAAGGGAAAAACTACAACAATAGACAGAGTGATGGTGTTGGAAATAGATCTATGTGGAGGTTCCTTAAGTACCTTCCTCTCTAGGAGGAAGAGTTTTTTTTTAGTGGGTTGGCTCAAATATCTACTTCTAAATTGGTGGTGTATATCATGTAGAAGTGTCTAAGTGACACTCTCTAGGAGAGAACCTTATAAAGTGACTTTTATATTTGATTTTCTTTTATGTCTCAAGTGACTTTTATAAAGTTTGAATGACTTAAGTTATTTAAGTCATATCAATGAGATATTGATTAATGATTGTTGATATAGTGAGGCTAAGATCTCATATTGACCATTAATATCTAGGTGAAGTTCAAGAGACATTAATTAAATTATAAAAGAGACCTAAAAAGACTGGAGAGAAACAAATGAAGAGAGAGTGAAACAGTTGAAGACAAGGCATGAATTCCAAGGAAGGATAGTGGGCATGACCTCTAAGGAGGAAAAATAATATTAATGTAGGGCCATACAATTGGAACTATGGCACATAATTCACGGTAGCATAATGTGGAAGAAGGATATATATAACACAAAATTTCAGGAAATTCGTAAAATAAGAAATTGAGGGACATACCATCCGATTTGGCATAGAAATCAAGTCGAGTTTTTTTTTTTCTGGTTTTGTGATGGTATGTACAAAATAGTACCAAATTCCATACAAGTCATATAATTTTGTTGGCCATGAATTTCAAGGTGGTTGTGTATGACGTACTATTGGTTTCACACAATTTTAGTGATATAGACACATTTTTATAGGCGCATTTGTTCTTGAATTAATTGTTGAAAATTTTGTTTAGAATTCTCTATGGGTTCATATATCAAATCTCTGTCTTAAACTTGTTTTCCCTCTGGAGTTTTTCCAGGAACATTGCCTAGAAACATATGTGTTCAAACGTGTTTGTTATTTATGATTCCATTGTGCATTTTCATTGAGTATGTCTAGTGTATTTTCATTCATAAATATCACATTTGGAATATTTATTTTTTCCATGAATAAATATGATTTTAAAAATCTATTGAAAATTAAAATTGTTTGTTGGTCTTCAGGAAAATTAACAAATTAGTAGTAGTAGTGGAAGTGCAATTCCAACAATCAGGCCTTGATTTCATTGGAAAGTTAAAAGAAAGTTAAAGAAATGCATATTGGTGGATCCTAACAAATACAAATTACTTCACGAGATGGTTTGAAGATATTTCAACAAATCATGATCCAACAAATGTTTTTATGAATTCCATGGAGGAAATATTCATTACCAGATTTGGGGTTATTGCAAAGATTACCATAGACATTTCGCAAGATTTTAGTTAAGTTAATTTTCTACTTTCTTATTATGGTATTGTATTATACCATTCTTCCAACTATTATCCACAACAGAATGGTTTGGTTGATTCAAGCAATAAGACTCTAATGAATATCATAAAGAAGATAGTTGGAGACAACAAGAAAAGTTGGGACAAAAAATTGAAGTATGCTTTATGGGTTGATTGAATAATGAGGAAATAATACACTAGAAAATTTATATTTGAGCTAGTATATGGGATTGAGGTGACATGACATGTCCACTTGAAGACTCCCGCATACAAATCCTTGCCAAAAAATTCCTAGGATCCAGATGCATTTTAGAGAAGAGTTAACCAATTGATAGAATTGGATGAAAGTCAAATAAGAGAATTTGATCACCTAGTACATTATAAAGATAGGAAAAAATACCAATCAATAAGGAATCCAGTTAGAAACAAATTGAAAAAGGTGATATCTTCCTCTTGTGGAACAAAACAAATGAGAAACAAGGTAAACATGGTAATTTTGAAAGTATTTGGTTAGGTCCATATCAAATTTATGATGTTGCGTGTAATAATTATTTCTTTCCAAGTCATATAAATGGAGAAAAATTACCATTTTTATTTAAACAGGAAATGATTGGAGAAATTTTACATAGATGATATATGATGTCTTTAGTAAATCCCTTATACTATAGTATATTTAATTTCATTTGGTTTCAAAATTTACTTTTATCCATGCATTGCACTTATTTATTATTTAAAATAATTTTGATTTCGACAAGGAGGGATGAAAGCATAAATATATATTGTATTTAACATAGTTGGTGTTATACATGTGTGTAGGTATTCAATTTATAGGAGACTCTAAGGGTTTCCCATACACACCCGAGAATAGTGCATGTCCCATAGTTGGAGCCATCTTTAATTCCCCAAATTATCTATAGCATTACTTTTAGGATGTACCAAAGTGAAGGGGCGCTTTTCAATTGTAAGATTCCAAGGCTAGGATTTTTTATTGTAAAATTTGTAGTTTTCTTAATAATTCATGGCTTACTCGATTCTATTATGGATTTGAACAATTAACAGAAATTTTGAATGGAAAATAAGATGATATGTAAATTTTGAATTTCTCTCTAAACCCATCCTGTAATCACTGGATAATTTATATGGTATTCTTGCATTAATCATTGAATCCTTGTGGATCATTATCTTATCATCACTTGTCATTCTTCAATTAAGAAGCTTCGGGCCCCTGCATGGATATGGGTGTGATGGAATACTTTAAATTGAGAGAGATTCAAAAATTCAATATGACCCTAGATAATTACTCTATTTCCAAATTGAATATTCAGAGCTCGACCTAACTTCTTCTTGATTACCATATTTAGATTGGTGTACCGATGTTGGATAGATTGGCTTAGGGTCCATACCTTGAAATGCGGATAATGGTATATTTTCATCTTCTTGACTATCATAATTAGATGTCTATACCGACATTGGCTTGGAAAATTTCAGTCCCATTTCTGGATATGGGGATGATGGAATATTTTCAACTGATAGACATTTAGGAACTTGATATGATCCTAGATAATTTTTCTTTTTCTAGATTACATATACCAAACTCAACCTAATAGTGGTTTTTTTGTTCCGATCTACTTGAATGTCATGATAAAATAACATATGTTTCTCTAATCCTACTCTTTCCGTTCGATTAGTCTAAAATGTAAAAAAAAAACATTCCTGAAAATGGCTTCTCAATATATTCTGATACATATTCAGACTTCTACTCACCATTGTATGCAAGGGATTTCAAATAATGTGAGAAGTGATATGGCAAGAAAGGAGGCCGAGGAATACTATAACAAAGATAAAATAATGGATGTTGCAGTTCTTTTGTTACTCCTAGTTTTCTCTTTAGATCCCACGATAACAAACTATTTATCAAATTGGGAACTTGCACTTGGTAGAAGAGAAGAAAACTCTTTAGTGGAATCAATATTTTTAAACTCTTTTGGAATGTTGAAATACATATAGGAAACAATTCTTGTTTAGGGATTAGGAGAACCAATGACATAGAAAATGATATCAATATGATCTACCATGTTAGAGCATGAAAATAGTAGGTATCCAATGAAGAGTTCCTCCATGATAACACCGATCGACCAGATATCGATAGCGAAGTCATAACAAGTGCATTCAAGGAAGAGTTATCGTGCTACATATGGGCATGTACCAACATATGGTTTTGTTGGTTCAATAATTATCTTCACCAACCCAAAATAAACAATTTTAATAGTATCTCCCTTCACTAAGAAGTTTTGTGGCTTCAGGTCACAATGACAATATCCTTTATTGTGAATGTGCATAAGCCCTGTCAAAACCTGCAAGCAAAAGTTGTGCACCTCCTACTTTGAGAATGGATGACCTCTATCTTTTTTCATGATATTTTCTAAATCACATTCCATTAAATCAATCACCAAATACAATGTGGTTCCCTCCAAAATGACATCATGCATCCAAAGTATGTTTGGATGAGAGCCCAAATTCATTAAGCATTTCACCTCTACATTATTACCACAATATTCATATTTTGTAAAACTTGCATTGGTTCTCTTAATCACACAAGCTTCTCCTCTCATGTTTTCCAATGCCTTCCAAATGGTTCCATGACCTTCTTCTCCCAAATTCTCTACAAAAACATAATGACATTCGTTGATCATAATATTACGATCCAGTGCAACATTTGTCTCATCAACTAGAGTATTTGATTTAAATTAAACAGAAAAAAAGGTACTACTAAATTTCTTAGTCAACTCCGATTGCATGAGTTCAATTACAATTTGTCTAAGTTGTTTCCATGTATAATATATATAAAAGGTTGAAAAAATGATTCCATCATGTTTTAGTGGGATCACCTAAAGGTGTACTCGAACTGTGAAGTAGTGGGATTTTATTTTTTATAATAAGAATTAAAATAATTACTTGGTCCACTCCAAGAGTGATTGGAGTGAATTACTGTGGTTTTGGATGTATCTTGGGTCATCAAGAGGAATGATTGTTACCCTCCCAACTGAAGGTCAATTCTTGTAAGTGGCATGACACTCTTGTTCAACCCCTATGTATTGATTATGCAATGTGTGAGTAGATTTGACTATGTAATAAGTGAGTATCTATTATTTAATTCTGGTGATACCTTAATTACTCTTTAGAATAGCAGGTGTCAACATTTTCCCCACTAGATGTAGGTATTGGCATATTTCGCATTATATGTAGCCCTTCAATGGTGAACTAAGTGTTGACATATTTGCCATTGGATCTATCCCTTCAATGGGGAAGGTTCACCAATTACAAAAGTATCAGGTTTTTGTCTTTTATAATAATAATAAAAATAGTTACTTGGGATCACATCCTTATTTTTTATAAAACTTAAGAAATCTAAGAGCCCCGAAAGTCTAGTAGAAGTAGTAATACCATTCTCAGCAAGCCTTTCTGTTGGAATATTGGAGGCATACTTTTTTGGTTATCATTCCATTTGTTGGGGATAACGAAGACTTGTTTATATTGTTCATTTACTATATGGGCTACATAGGATAAATATCATGGTTTTATCACAAGTTAAAAACACTTGGACTTTAAATGGTGCTTACTTGCTATCAACTGGTAAATGGTGCTTACTTGCTATCAACTGGTAATTTTAACTTACATATGGAAGTTTCTAGGCAATGGGACAATATGTGTTGTCCCTTTTTCATGCAGGTATCAATATTAATAATTAGTAATAAACCTTAGTGTGAAACAATAATAGATCGAACATAGTGGTCTCTCCAAAATTGTCCTACATTGTAATTTTAGAGGAGTGGCCTAGAAGTGTTCGATATTGGTGGGATAAGAATTTATGGAGCTGGAGAATACCATTGAAAACAAAATGTTTTGTTTGGATATCTCTAAAAAATAATATTTTAACATGGGATAACCTCAAAAGAAGGGGTTTTTGTGGTCTTGGAATTTGTATTTTATGTAGGAAAGAGTTGAAAGTATCTTTCACCTCTTGTGTCACTATCCTTTCTTTAAATATTTTTGGTTGGAATTGGGCATGCTAATTTTTTCATAGTAAAATTGGAGGACGATAAATTTTGAGGAAAACATGTTTAATTGGTTCAAGAAGAAGGTAAAATATAAGGAGTTTCATTTATTTGTGATCTGGGAGGTATGAAAGCCTAGGAAGATGTTAATATTTCAGGATATCAATCCCTCTCTTTTCCATATTTGTACTAATATTATTCCTTATTTTCTTGATTATTGCAAGAACAACAAAGCGATGAATCCAAAAGTGTATGTTAGGATTTCCTTCGATGAAGTCAAGTCCAGTGCTTTCCTTGGAGGGATTGAAAAATATGGGTGTTTTTAAGTGAGTATGGTTATGACTATCAAAATACATCATTCAATTAGATTATGAATGGGTGTGGGAAGGGGTACAAATAAAAATTTTAAATCACTTTCCTCATGGAGGCTATTATGTTTCACCAAAAAGAAAGGAATTTCATATATTCATAATGTTGGTGACTCCAATGCAGTCATTGAATGGGATAATGGCACCTTTTCTCTCCAAAATGTATGATTGGAGCATTGGATGAATAGAGTGAAGCTTATGTTAGCACTTAGAATCGCACCCAAGGTTGCAGAAGATGAAGCCCGAGGTAACAGTAGAACCATTTTAGGAAAGGGAGATGGCTTCTCTGTTTCTAGAGAGGGATCTCTCACAGATATATAACAAGGCTAGATACAAACAGGAAGTGAAATTTGGATACTGTTGTGGTTGAAACAAAGTAAGGGTAGATTGGGATATGGAGTCACAATTATCAAGAAACATGGATAAATTTACATGGGAAATGTCTGCAAAAGAAAGATAATACTTTGGTTCTGGTCAATATGTTTTTGGTCTGGGGGGAAAGAAGAAAATATGAAAGTTCATTAACATAGAGCACCATTTAGATAAATTCTATATTAACTTTGGTAGAAACAATTTGTTGATACCTGAGACGATAGACATAGCATAACCAAGTATGAATTTAGAAAACTATCACACACTTCTCTCAAATATGAGAGAAAACATAATGGAAAGATTAACAAGAAGGACATGAACGTAAAGAAAAGGAATCATAGAATGTAATTGGGAAATATACATGAATTTCTGAATTTAAATTCCAACATTCAGCTCTCTAATTTTTATTAAAAGTACAACTCAATAGTACATAACACAAAAGTCTAACAAGTTTCAACTCTTTCTTCCTCTGTTGAGGGTCTAAACTAGTTACCAGCCTTGAAATAGGGTCGAAATTAGTTACAACTTGAGAAACAAACTTCTAAAAAACTCTAATGTGGAACATTTTCCATGATTTACATAAAACAAAAATTATGATGCAGACTGTTGAAAAATAGGCTTCAAATCCCCTCCTGCATATCTTGACTGGTGATAGAGGTGTGAAATATGAGAGAGGTTTTTGTAACTAACCATGTTACTAACCAAACTGATGTCTTCATTTACTCTGATTCACCTCCATCCCCTTGGAACTAGCTTTTTAAGTTTATGAATCAGACCGTAATTTCAATTTTCTGGAAAAATACCCTGTGAAGATGGTTTAAATTATCTTAAACCATAATACCTATGTGAACACTGAGAAATGCTATTGTATATAGAAATTTTATGAAGAAAATACTCTCTCTTTTTCTATAAATTCTTCTTCATTGGATGAAAATAGGTCTCGGGCGTTGATGACTAAAACAATCATTAGAAAACCTGAAACTTTTCCCTCTAAAGATGAATTCGATTCTCTCAAACCATAGCACCTGTGTAAAAACTGAAGAAGGATAATGTATATACACATGTTATGAATAAAATACCATTTAATTTTTGGAAAATTCTTCTCCATTTGGTAGAAACAACTGTCTAAATGAAATGACTAAAACAATCATTTTTTATAAAAAAACATCCTCTGCTTCTGCTTCTTGGTTTTATCCAATTTCATTTATATTCCTAGAATTAACTATCACCCATATTCTCCACATTTTTGAACTGCACAAACATATTCATGTGTATTCATAGATATGGTCATTCTTCCACCCATCACTTCTTCTTCGTTCTAATTGGGATCTAAAACCACCATGTCTCCTTCTCCTAAGCAAGCAAATGCCACAACAAATAGGAAGATGATGAATTATTAGTGGCAAGGGATCTCATATCTCTGGAGGAAGAATAATTATTTCCTAGCCATCTTCACCAACCACAGCCTTTACCATATTAACATCAGTTTCTTTTTGTTAGCGGAATAAATTTACCCCATTAACATATTAGCCAAACCATGGATGCACTTTTATGTGCTAAAACTTGCACACCTAGAAGAAATCCTACTCAACTATGGAATATTAAACAGATGACATCTTCACACAGTGGGATACATTTTAATCATAGATATGTTTGGAAAACCCGACATTTGTCTTGACTTGTTCTCGATATAAAATTTCACTGATTTTTAAAATATTAAATAGCCAACAATTTCAATCTACGAGATACAATTGGACCATTGATTACTTGGTATGTCATCACAATGAGGGCACATGGTTTAAGATTCCATCATAGGCATCTTTATTCTACAAATTTGAAAATGTTGTTTCTCCATGCAAGTAGATGTAGCGGAATTTATTCTTCTCATTGGATGAACTTGAGTTTGATTTGAGCCATTAATCACCAGTTCTATATGCAGGAGTTTAATCATACACAATTCCTTAGGAAAAGAGCACACAGTACTAGAATTATCATGATTTGGTGATTCACAGTTGTTATTCAAGGATGCCTCTCCATTTTCTTCTTCTTATGGTTCTGACTGCTCTGTGGTTTCAGTTTCTTATTGAGTTAATGTTGTGATTCTGAACACCTTTCTTTTCAGAAATCCACCAGCAATGATTTACAAACAATCCCATCACTAAATGTCTTATTGGCATCTTACAACAAAACATCAACTCAATATGACAAAGATATTAACAGAGGGATTGTTCTAATGGAATCAATCCCTGTCAGACTCATATGCTCACTACAACCAACCTCTGCAGATTCCAAATGACACGGTAATCATATATTTAATCATTATAGCAATGTTATTCATAAAAATGAAATCGGTGGTCAAGATAGACTAGGAAGAATAATAAGAAGATTTGAAGGAAAAAAATATGGCAAACATTCACATGCATGAATATATGCTTTGTGAAAATTCTCCCCTAAGGCTTGGTTTAGACACATACAAATATCTTTTGGTTTAAAATTGAATATATGTGATCAAAGAAACGTGGGACACCACATGAGGGACTTGGTTTTAATTCTTCAATATCTTGCATAAGAAGTTTTACCTCCTTCCTTTCCATATTTCCTTGCATATTTCCAGTGACCATAAATTGACCAACTGCTCTCAAATGGGATTCCAACCTTTAAAGCAATTCATGCACAACCTTTAGAACATGAGAAAAATGAGCTCAATCACTCTATTTTGATATCTTTTCAGCTCTGTCGATTTCATTTATCTCTTACCCTATTCTACAATTATCTTTGATTCTAAAGCTTTGCATATTTTCCATCATTTTTATCTGTTCTATGAATAAAATTATCCCACATGCAAAAGGAAATAAGCATGTATTCCCTTTATATACACTAACAACTTTAATGTATATCAAGGAATGGTGTATAGTGCTCTTTGGGATTTTGGCGCTTGGTAGCTTGGATTTGATGGCACGCTTTGCTTGGCATGTGCTGATGTGTGGTGGACCCCATTTGATTTGGTAATGAACGGTGATTAACGGCCTTAAGCCAACAATTTTTATAAAAAATCTCTAAAAATAAACACTCGACTTATAGAATCGAGCAATTTTTATAAAAAATCTCTAAAAATAAACATTCGACTTATAGAATCGAGGTTTTCAAATAAAAAACCAATGTTGATAAAATAATAAAAACATTTTTAATTCATAATCTCTAAAAATAAACACTCGACTTATAGAATCGAGGTTTTCAAATAAAAAACCAATGTTGATAAAATAATAAAAACCTTTTTAATTCATAAGAATTCTTTTCTTTTTATCCAAATATTTTTCTTTTTATCCAAATAACCATTAGAATTCTCTTTTAGGGAAATTTTATTGGTTTATCCAACTAATAAAAAACTTGAAAACCACTTGATCACTAATGTAAATCCAAAATTTTCAATGAAAGAAGACCAACTGCAGCAGAAAAAAAATCAGTGCTAACAACTAGCTCCAACTAGGGATGTTATCCTCTCTCTAAGGTAGCGAAGAAGCCCATAGACGAGGTTCCAAATCCATTGGGCTGTTTTCAATCCTTTTCTGAAATCCTCTACCTACTTTGACTTGTAACCATCACTGAAACCCTTTTGCTAACAAACCCCTATTAACCTGTAACCTATCAGATGTCCATACTTTGAAGGTTGGAAACCAACTATAACTTCAAGCCTGGACTTTAAAACTAAAACTGAAACCAACAGTAAAACTAAAAATAAACTGAAAACAGTTGAATTAAATATTCCGTGTGTCGATCTTATTCACATGTACATACCCACTTTAATTACTAAGGATCAATTCCCAGTCAAGTAACTTCTGACTTCCAGTGAAACCAATCAAGCAAATTATCTCATAAACCAACTTCATCCTCATGCTTAATCAAAAATAGAAATCATAGACTTAATGGAAAAAAATTATGATAAATAAATCGATCTTTGCTGTAAAGATATAACTAGTTATTACCACTGCAAAGATTCTCCATGTATTCTGCCACTAGATACTGATAACCTGCAAAATTTTATGTTATTTGTTTCCCATGACAGAACTACCCCAGCTGCAACTTCTCTAGCATCCTACTCAAATGCTCTTCAATAAAACCAAGGAATTCTGCTAACCATTTGAAAATAAGACATCAACTTTTTCATACAAAATCGCATAATTTAAAACCTGATTGATTACAAGTGTTTCAAAAACAATAGGATTTTGTTCTTCAATAGAATCAGGAAAATTAATTTCTAAATTTAAAAAACATAAATAAGTATCCCATTTGGATTCCTCCTCTTCTTCTTGGTGACCCCCTACATGATTGAAAACACATAACTAACCCTCCTGGCTGAAAAGTCTTTTCATATATTCAGCTATAGGATCATAAAAAACATGACAACCTTCAAAAAATTCTATCATTTGCTTACCATGAGAAGGTTGTTCAAAGTGTAACTCCTCTTGTATACTATCAAACTGATCTCCAGAAAAACCATGCAAGGAAAACTCATGACAATTTCCAAGCGGGATATCTTCAACTTCATTAAAAATTTCAGAATTGAGAACTTTATTCTCTTTATGTGTGTCAGCAGAAAAAACATCCGTTTCTTCAATAGGATCAAGCAAACATAGTTCTTCTTGACAAAAAAAATATGAATTTGAAATACAAAAGGAAACATCCATTTGAGAACCCTCATCTTCTTCTTTTTTATTCAATTCTTGATTGCATACTGCTGGTTTTTCTATAGTCTACTATTGATTGCATAATTTTTCATCTTTTTCATCTTCCATAAGCAAAGAGGGATTTGTTTGTTCATGTAAATCTTTAGGTGAAATTTGGGTTTGAAAAACACACAAAAGTCCTTCTTCAACCATTAACTCAAAATCTGATTCCTCTTTACTTGCGATTTTAGAAAATAAACACGTGGAAGGACTACAAGACTGATATTTTCAAGAATTATCATTCTCTATGTAATCAATCACATGAGTATTGTAACTTTGAAGCGATTGTTGTTGTAAAAGGGAATTTTTTGACTGGGAAGGAGTAGCCTCTTCTTGTAATGAAATTTCGGAAGGTGAATAATATGAGGAAGGATTTTATTGATATTCCCAACTTCTTTCTTGGTCACACAAAGATTGACAATACTGCTGCAAATTGTCATCTACCTCAACAAAAGAAATGTAACTGGTTGAATCAAAGTTTTGGCTCATGTTTTTTTCAATCAAGGAAGATACTATCAACTATTGGGAATTTTATTGAATGTCAAGGCGAATAGTTTGTATTTCCTTTTTCTGAAATGGGTTCTCATGTAAAATTTATAACATATATTCATCCATAAACTCATCATTGTCATACATGTTTTCCAAATATTCAATGAAACCCTTAACATGCATGCAACAGTCTTGAACTAGCAACAAGGAAGGGTATCGGTATTTAAAATGTTCATGAAATACCGTATGAAAATCGGTAAGGGAACATAAACTTTCTGATGGTAATCCCTCATGCCATGACCTTGCATCTCCTTCTAAACTGGCCATGAAAATTTTCAGTAAAGAATCCTCATGCAATTTAACTCCCAACTTATGTATATGCATATGAAATCTAACGAAATAAAGGGTAGCATCATCACTCTTTTGATTTTTTAATTTTGGAAGACATGTTTGCCAATTTACAGGAGGTATTCGGTTGGGAAAACCAAGAATAGAAGTCATATTCATGGTCTCATACCTTACGGCCCCAGAATACATATTGATGATGGAGAAACTGAATCAGCTCCTCAAACTTTGCACCCCCTTTTACATTGGAGCTTCCATAGAACATTTTGAAGACAAATATTTGAAGGTGGAGTTTCCAAGTGAAGGATGTACAATATTTTTGATGTGTCACCTCTGGTCACCATCAACATTCATATCTGAAACTCTATCATTCATAACTATGGAATATTTGAACCCTCCTCCCCATATCGGTCCTTTTGGTCGTCGGTCTTTCCAGTGGAGTCACCTTTCAGAATATTTCAGTGGAGTCACAAGGGAAAATTATACAACCTTTTTCAAATGAAGGAGTCTCTATTTTCCTAGATAAACCCTTTCCTCTTAGAATATTTTTTTACCCTAGGGATGCTTTGTGTTACCATTTAAGTTGTACTTAGTGGTTTTAATCAAGTGAGCCCAGTGAACCAGACAGGGTGAACTTGTTCAGACTTCAAAAGACCTATGGAAGTACTTCTGAGAAGTGCTTGTTGTATCATATCACATGTTCATACCCCATGGGGGAGTTGTAATAAATGTTCTAGCATGATAGTGTTTGTAAAAGACTCAGTCTCTTAGACTTCATTTGTCAATCCGATCAACCCAGGGTGTTTTTTCCCTTGCTTATTATTGGTTGTTGAATAAACGACTGATAATTTCTAATTTTTTCACTCCGTACCTCCAAAGTTGGGGTGGTCGGCTTGGCATTTAAGCCTATTGAGGTTATTAGAGTCTATGTGTCAATGTATAAGCATTCTAGACATCATTTTTGAGTCATATGAACATGTCTAAGTCCCCCTAGGTGTTTTTCAATTTTTCAATTTTTTAGTTTTTTTCAGTGTTTTTTATTAAATTTTAATTTTTCCAAAACTTAGGCTATTTTTTAATAGTTTAATTGGAAAAACTGATTTTGCAATAAAAGTGGGCCAAATAATCGATTTCAGTCATGTAGGTGCTCATTTTCAAGCTAAGAGCACCATGTAAACACATGGACCCACTATTTCCTAAGTTTTGAGTGATCTTCCATCACTCAGGTCAGAAATCCCAAAAAATCAATTATTGATTATTTTAATTAATAAATTGATGAATAATGGAGCAAATCCAAAAGCAATAAATTAGTGGATTCTCAATCGATTTGACTGAAATCAATCAGATCTGGAGCGGATTGACTGGATCTGACAAATCCATGACTGAAGGAGGGGATCAAATCAGATCCAGAGTTGATCTACAACTGTCTTCATGGGGAATTGCGCCCTCTCTCTCTCCTCCACACGTGTGGACCCTTTTGGATGCTCTATGGGCCGATGTGTCGGTGTATGGGTTGATGTGTCAGCTCAATCAAGCCCCTGATTGACAAGTAGGCTCAGTCTAGCTTCAGTTCTGCATTGATGAACTCTCCATCAGTTGATTTCACTTGATTCCATGAGGAATTGTGCCCCCCCTGGGCTAGATGGTTTGTATTTTGTATATATCTAGGCAAAGCCCCCTCTTCTAGGAGTTAGAACTGGGATTGAGGTGCTGCTATTGTACTATTGTAATTCCTCATTTGAAATAAAGAAAAGATTTGGAGGCTAGACGGTGTTGTTCCATTACATGTGTGGATGATTATTGCAATTATTTTACTAAGGTAACCTGCATCTGTATTCATGTTTTGCTAATTGCTTGTAAATCCGTTGTTAAGATTGATAATAGGCTTATTATAATCTTGATAGGAAGGCTGCATTTCATTAAGTTTATTGACCATCTCCTTCTTTGATGCATATTTAGAGATCTAGATTCAACATGTCCTATAAGCTTATATGCATGTTATTTTGAATATCTTTGTATGTATTAATCGGATCTCACAACTTTCTTGGCAAGTTCTTTGATTTCAGCTGAGCTGCAGTTTCCTACATTGGAGAGGATGCTGATCTATTTTGTTTCCTCACTCTCTCCAAATACCTTCCAAAGGCATAGTCCTTGACATTCCACCTAAAAGCTCCACTGTGGATCTTCAAGGAAAACAACATTTCTCTCCTCCTCTTCCTCCCTCAAAATCAACACTTTACCCGGTTACTTTGTTCCGTTCATAGCTGTGATTTCATTTGGATATATTTCATAAAAGTAAAATATACATAGATCTGATATTTCATAGCTCATATCCTAGATCTTGCACTTAAAAAGTTTCATAAGCATTCTAGATCTAGCCTTAGGGAAATTGTCTTTTTGCATGAAAATTTAAAGAAAACTTGTAGATGGCATGCACTAGATTTTTTTTGCTGTTATAAAATTTAATATTCTGCACTAAGTGCATATTTTATTCTATTCACAAACAGCAAGCCAAGATCCCAAAGGAAATCTTGCTTTCCTTGGTTCCTTTTCACCTGTTTTAACTAGTTTTAACTTCATTTTTTTTGAGATAAGGTAGGATGATCCAAAGGTACTCTTAAAGTGCTTTTGGGAATATGTTATTTTAACATGATTGATGTATTTTAGCAGTTTTAACAGAAAATAAAGGAAGATGTTGTCTGAAGTGGCTTTAGGAGCGTTCAAATCCCCCCAGGGGTCTCCCTTTCTCACCAAAATCTTTAATTTTTTGCAAAGTTGTAAAATCTTGGTTTCATCTTGTATAAGGACCAAGAAGTTTCTGATTTTTTCAGTTCACTAAACTTGTAACCAATAATAAATAAAATTATCTTTGGAATAGGCTCTTTCGATCCCATTCCCCATCCCCCCTGGGGGGATTTGCGTCAGTGTCCTTTTTCATCGCTTTCTGCTTATTTATTTTTTTTAAACTAGCATTGATATAATTTGTAGGGTAGTATACTTGATTTTATTATTAAGTTCATATTCCACTTTTTGTTCTTCAAAGTAATCATAATACTTACCCCACGATTTCCTAATTGACCCGAAAGGGGAAAGAGATTCGTGGCAGGACTAATTAGAAAACTAGAGTTGTGGATCTATTTTATTTTTCATCATTTATTTATCAGCAATTATAAAATTAACCGCTCCTCTATTCCCCGATTGAGATCCACTTGGATCGAAAGAGATTCTTGGAGGATTTTCTTTTAAACAAGAACACCCAGTTTAAAACTTACTAAAATTTACAAGACTCCAGTGTGCATGCTCTGCACTTGGCTGCGGTTCATCCGATCAGTCAAGCTGTATCAAAAGCAGTTGAGTGACTAGTATAATTAGGACTCACTCTCCCCAACTGACAAACCATCGGGTGAAAATCCAACGCCTATATCAAACCTTTATTGCGACAAAATACCCAAAGGAAGCGGGAACTTCTGAAAAGTGACCTCGAGGCGCTGATCTCTGTCACACCCTAATAGGTGCATTATGAACAATAGCCCCAGAGACTCCATTTCATCCCACATATTCCTTGCGGGTAGCCGTGAAGGTTTAGTTTTGGACATACTCCAAGTACTCTCGGGTATATCTGGAACCCCCCTTAGCCTAATTTTAATCAACTCACACTGCAATTTTAACTTAAAATATACCAAGAGGCAATCGCAAAACACTCACTCCAAGCACATGCAAGTACATTGTCTTTATTTTCTGACTCCATTCTAAGGCACTGGTTATTTTCTTGTTATATATATATATATATATTGTGTCTCAGCATTGTGCTTTCGTGTGTTCATCTTTTATATCTTTCCATCTTTGATTATCTATAGCTAAATTGCAAACTCCTAAGCAACTCATTCAATTTAACATCACAACACTAAGTAATCATCCTTAGTAACTTAATAGGGTCTACGGCCCTTGGCTTCATTAGGAGTTGAGCCTAAACAGAGGAGTCAAGAACAAGGTGACAGCCTTGACTCGAGACTTGCCCCTAAGGACACACTGAGTGGCTTGAAGATTTATGCCATGTGACCCAGGTGTGTGAAAAGGAAGCAACACTTTGCACTTTCACGTCCTCGACAAAAACGACATCTTTTTTAGCACTCGAAATCGCACCCAAGGTTGCGAAAGGTGAACCACCTGGTAATAGTAGAACCACTTTAGGAAACGGATTTGGATTCTCAATTTCCAAAGAAGGATCTCTCATAGATATATCACAAGTGCAGATACAAACATGAAATTAAATTCAAATATTGTTGTGGATGAAATAGGGTAAGGGTATATTGGGATATGGAGTGACAATTATCAAGAAACAAAGAGCAATTTGCATGGGAAATGTCTGCACAAGAAATATAATACTTATGTTATGGTCAATATGTTTTTGGTCTGGTGCGAAGGAAGAAAATATGACAGTCCAGTAACACAAAGCACCAGTTAGATGAATTCTGCATTAACTTTGGTAGAAACAATTTGTGGATACCTAAGACGATAGACATAGCATAACCAAGTATGAATTCTGAAAGCTATCACACATTTATCTAAGATATTAGAGAAAACATAATGGAAATATTATCAAGAAGGACATGCACAAAAACAAAAGGAATCACAGACTTGTTGTAGGTACAACACATCCCATGTTATTTTGACACAGGATCCCAATCACACATATCAAGGTAACTTGGTAGGATCCTTCATAACCTTGTAGGATTCTATTACATTTTCATTCACTCATGGGATTCCCTAACTTAACCAAATTTCAAAGAAAAGCCATGCTTGATTTCTTTGTTTTAAGATGTGGAAAGACTATTTGTTTAGAAGTTTTTGGTTGTCACGCATCCTGCATCCCGCAACCCGCAAGTTACAGAATACGGGACCTTTAGTTGAAGATTTCAATTTTCTCTTCCTACATCCCACAAATGCAGAATGCAGGATATGGGATATGAAGGAAGAAAAGATGACATTCCAGTAACACAGAGCACTAGTTAGATGAATTACTACATTAAATTTGGTAGAAACAATTTGTGGATACCTGAGACGATAGACATAGCATAACCAAGTATGAATTCTGAAAACTATCACACACTTATCTTAGATATTAGAGAAAACATAATGGAAATATTAACAAGAAGGACATGCACAAAAATAAAAGGAATCACAGACTTGTTGTAGGTACAACACATCCCATGTTATTTTGACACGGGATCCCAATCACACATATGAAGGTAACTTGGTAGGATCCTTTGTAACCTTGTAGGATTCTATTACATTTTCATTCACTTATGGGATTCCCTAACTTAACCAAATTCCAAAGAAAAGCCATGCTTTATTTCTTTGTTTTAAGATGTGGAAAGACTATTTGTTTAGAAGTTTTTGGTCGTCCCACATCCTGCATCCTACAACCCGCAAGTTGCGGAATGAGGGACCTTTAGTTGGAGATTTCAATTTTCTCTTCCTGCATCCCACAAATGCAAAATGTAGGATACGGGAAGTTTTTAATATATGCTTTCATCAAGCTGCAATCCACATCCCGCATTTTGCGGAATGCGGGTTGTTGTTTATTAATCGTTTGTTGTTCGTGTGTCTGCAACCTGCATCCTATAAAATGCGGAATGTAGGGTGCGGATGTGATTGAATAAACTTTTACTGTTTTGTGATACCACATCCCACAAAATACGAAATGTGGGTTACATAATGATTAATAAAATTTTCAAATTTCATGCTTGGCCCCGCATCCCGCAAAACCTGATCCTTACTGTTATTTTCACTCTAATCCTTTGGTTTGTATTATTGCCCATGAATTATAATAATGGTGGTATTATTTACGATGTATTCACTATTTTTACCATGGTAATTTTCTCTCTTGCGTGAATTTACATCCATATTTTACCAAGCAATTTCGACAGTGTGCGTTGCATTTTCAAGACATGGCGAAGGTACATGAAGGAAAAGCCAATTAATGTCACTTTTCTCACTAACTTCCAGCTTAAGATTATCAGGATTATCTTGAGAGCCTAGGAAGATCTAGATGAGACAATAGTTGAAGCCATAAAGAAATCATAGGCAATTTCTAGCAAAAGATGGTATGCAGTTGACAACATTATGGATGAATTGTCCTTTCCTCCAATGGTGCTTACTGAAAAGGCCTCTCCACCTGGATTGATGATTGAGCAAGTGGAGCAGTGACAAGATGATGGAGAGGAGAAGATCAAGAAACTTTACCACATCAGCATCCATGATGTAGATCAATTGATCAGACAGCCATTTGCGGTGGACAGAAAGATGCACATCTTTGTCCAATTTTGGCATAAATTGGCTAAGAATGAAATTGAATATTATAGGTGCAATGCCCATCTTGGCATTGAATTTGCCAGATACCCTGATATTGAGTAATTGCTCCGTATCTGGAACATGTGGAGAGATTTCTTGGGATATTAGCTTTGTTTAGGCTTTGATCCCCTTTAAGGGGAGATCAATTTTTTTTAAATAATTATTTGAGGGGGTGATCTCGAATGTATTAAGGAATTTTTTTTCCTAGAATTTTTTAAGAAGGAAAAGTAATACAAGAGATTGAGAGAACACCTCTAGTTGTTCATATGGTTTACGTAATTTGTTACTAGACTTCAAATCAATACAGTACTACCATTTCTTATCTCTTGTCTTTGTGTGAATGAATTTCTTCAAACAGATTTCAATCTTCTTTGTTTCAAATGGACAGATAATGTTGTTGATTATTTGCAATTATTAAATGTGTTTATTTAACTAAGATTTATCTCTATTAATTAATTATGCATTGATAAAGTTTCATACAATTTATTTTATGAACTATCTTTATCTATTTCTATGAATAATTGAACATCAACATTCAAGAACATAATATGTTTGTTTTTCCAAACTTACATGTGCTATGCATGTTAATTCATAAAGATAGAATCTTAAGTCACTAACTAATTGATTTTCATTAATTAGAGGTGAATTAAGTGATGAGCTTCTAATCTGATTGACATTTTTGTTGATTGAATGAAAAGTACTTGTTTGCTTACACATCTGGTTCACCTGCATATCAACCTAGTATCCTTTTCAGAGTAGTTTAGACCTAGATCAGGTTCCCTTTCCTTGTTAGGTTTTAAGGTTTTCTTGTTCTTTATATCATCTTCCTTCTTTCCTAAATTGGGAAATATATCCTTTGTGGATCAAATCCAATCATAAGCCGATGGAGGCTACAAAAGTATCCATGGGAAATCACCATCCCAAATAGCTCGAGGATAAAACAATACCTGCGTGGGATTTTTTGAAGCCTTTGGCTGGGCATTCTTAGTGTGTTGCAAGCCTTAGACAGCCTGATTAACCACATACACACCTAGGGATTCAACAAATGGCACTAGAAGGAGAGCCAACACATCATGCCTAAACGAAATACTCATACACCTCCTTCAGCAAGAGATGCGATCATCACCCATAGTCACACCCGTGCATCTACATCAGGGGAACAAATAACACAAGAATCAGATATTTTCCTTGTTACCCTTGGACAATAACAGACTACTCAGTCAGAAAGATACATTCTCATATCACCCATCTGAGGACCCATCACAGTTGAACAACTATTGAAGGGTAATTCCCACAATGTTGTTGATATTCAAAGACGATTCACCGAAGAACATCCTACTTAGGATCCTCTCCAAAATCATAATTAATATAGCCCAAGTCTAGGCGACCAAAATGATGAGAGACATCACAACCTTTTCAGAAAACCATCCACTCTTGTTTTTGATCTAGGATCCGTTTTTTCAGGATTTGACGACTCCTTGACATAGCATTCGAGCAGGAGGACCACCCCCATCTCCTCCCTCTTCTTCATCTTCTTAAGATGAATCGTCAGATTCTGAATCTTTGGATTCCTCAGTGGAATATGTCCCTATGGCTGGAAAACATCACAACAGGCCATGGTTAGATGGGGATGCCGTGTCTTTCTTAGGATACCAGCATAGGTTGCCTAAAAACCCTGAGAAGTGGCTTCCAAAATTTAATCCAGATGACAAAATCCCTGTGGAATACCACATCAAATATTTCATGTAAGCCATAATACTTAGGAACATCATACATGAATACGTGGTTTGCAGAGTGTTCCCTTACATGTTTGAGGGAAAGGCTTCTACTTGGAAAGGATTCTGCCTAATACTTTTCCTCAGAAGCTAGCTCCATCCCATCATGGAATGTGTTTTCTAAACTCCACTCAAAATTTTTGGGATGAAAAGATCCCAGAGGAATTAGTCATAGAGCTCTCTTCCATGAAGACTAAGGGTAAAGAAAGAGTCAAATATTAAAATCATTGGTTTTCATATTTAAAGAGTAGGATCCCAAATACGGTACTTCTTATTGAGGTATTACTAGTAGCATACTATATTAAGGATCTCCCCACCCAAATAGCCATGTGGGTCAAAAGGGCTCACAAAGAGTCCTTGTAAGATGCTTTCTCCAATTTAGCCATACAAGTTGAAAGGGACATGTTTTGTCTCAAAGAAAGCCCTCACACCACATCTGAGCAAGCTTCTACCTCACGCAGTAAAAGTGACAGTTCCCCTAAACCTACTTCTACCAGTCAAGATACGTTCAATATGAGTGAAGTGAAGAATCTCATTCAAAGAATGCCTAATGAGATGGTAGATCTCAAGAAGAGAGGCAATGAAAATCAATTAAACAATAGGGGATTCAATAGGCCACCTTTTAGGAGAACAAATTAACCTCCTCAGAATCCATTACCTCCAAATCCCAGTGAGGGGTTCACCTTAGAAGAGATCTTTTCTGTCTTGAAATCCTACCGATAGGAACACCAAAAATTCCTGAACCCTATGAAGGTTAGTCCACTCAAGATTCACAACCTCCCCAAGAGGAAGAGGAAGATGACCAACAGGTTAGCTCTATGAGATTCTTTTCGGAAGAAGAATTAGAAGAAGAACCTAGCATAGTTTTTAACCTACAACACACACATATAATACCAAGTCTAAAGGGACACCTCCCTAGATATCATCACCTCTGACACAGACCCCCTACCGAAGGTAAGACTCAAACTCAGAAGGGCACCCTTATTCTTGAGCTAGAATAAAACTTAGCCCAGGACCTTAAAAGAGCCAAAGAAATAATATACTTATTTTATCTTCTCAAAATCCCTTCCATAAGGGATTCCTTACCCGAAAGCATGATCATAAAACAACCCCGAGAAGCTCAAAATAATAATTTTGATTCTGCTCCCCAATCAAACCATCCAAAACATGGAAGCAAGGGAACTCCCCCCTTCTTACTTACCTTTGAAATATTTAATAGGAATTTGCATAACTATATGGTAGACTCACATGCTTCATCCAATGTTATGCCCCTTTCTGTGTGTAAGACACTCAATGCCTCCTAGGGAACCTGTCCTATTCAAATTGTGCAATTAGATAGATCCAAGGTTAAAGTTTTAGGGAGGCTGAGGAATGTTCTTCTCTAATTATCCACTGATCCTTGGATTCATCAAACTATCAATATTGTGATTGCATATATTCTAGAGACTTACAATATGTGGCTAAGTTGATATTGGTCAGAGAAACTTAAAGGTTACTTTGCTACTAATTGGTACCATTTGTGGTTTCCTATTAATGGGCAGCCTAACAAGCTCAAAGCTGACAAGGAACCTGTTATCACTCCAGGAAACTACCTAGGGTTATAAGCTAGGTATTCCTGGTAACTTAAGAAATTATGTTTTTTGTGTTTTTGTAAAGGTGGATCAATGGGACAACTCAATCCGAGTATGGCATTCAGACACTCAGAATGGTAAACAAATAAAATAGTGCTCTCAAGAGTTGATTAATCAACAGATAACTTTAAAGATGGATGAAGAAAAGAATGTAACTAAACCAGTACAGAGTAGGGTTCAAGAGACATCCAAGAAACTAATATCAGGCTATGAGCTAAACAATGGAAAAGCAACCATTCAAAGCTAGACAACACAGATAATAGTGAAAAGGAATATGGAAAGCTGACATCAAAACTGAAAGAAACCTGTGATCTGTATTAGCATAAAGAAGACTGAGTACAATAGTAGATTACTCTCTCCAAAATCGAACCCCTAGCTCAGTCTCAGTACTTAGGCTTTATAGCCTTTACAAAATAGTCTACAGATCCTAAAAACATGGATCTGTTGAGTTAACTAAAACACTAACTGGACAGTAAATGCAAAAAGATAGGGACTGATCCCTAAAATCAAGGAAATGACAATGAGTTGGTGTTCTTTCTAGTGCTCTATGGTTGATGAAGTGAATTTAGCCTCCCAAGGCTCGGTGGACTTCGATTGGAACATAACAGAAACGCTCTTGACGATGTGGCACTTGAACTTAGAGTTGTTTCCTCAAAAAGATGCTTAAAATTAGCCAAAACGCCCACTTGACTTAGATCTCGTTTAAAATCCCTTTGGATACTGATAGGACAATTCATAATCCATTTGTTTTGATCGGCCTCTTGCCATTCCATCTAACACATCCGAGATCTGGGCGAAAATTAAAGGAAACTGTGAAAACAAGCTTTCGACAGCTAATGAGCTCTGTGAGGCTCGCCTAAGCTGCCGAAAGCTGAAAACTGTCCAAAATTTTTAGAAAAACAAAAGACGTTGTCCTGCAAGCTCTTGACCAGTCTCTAGGACTTCTTTGAAGCTGCTCCCCTTGATCTAGTCGATCTTTTAGTCTGTCCTTGCTGAGCTTCCATGGGTGTTACCTCCTCAAGAATTGTGGCCATCTTAGCCGACACATCTTTTCCATGCAATTACTGATCCACGAAAGTCAATGAGGGCCTATATAGTTTCAATACCAAACATTCATAATAATTCAATGAGTTGTAATAAGCATAGTAGACTTGGTACTCAATACTGGGCTTTAGCATGTGGACTAGAATTTGTTGGTTCATCGATTGACATGTAGCTGGACATTTGGCAAGTTCAAGAGCAGGAGGATTTTTTATTTTTACACATGGAAACATTTTCGGTAGCTAAAGTCATTTTGGCAAACCATATTAGCTGCCGAAATTGGCCTATTTCGGCAGTTAAGTAAACTTCCACAGACTTAGTTAACTGCCGAAAGCTGAGATTTTGAATTTTGAAGGCCATGACTCAAAGAAATAAATTTTTTCGACCCATTCTATGACCCAAAATGACGGTGGTCATTTTGGGAGATAACATCTGGCTCCTACTCGGGGATGGAATCCTCCCAGTGAGGTTCCGAAGAACAAGTAGTTCCAGTAGCCTTTAGCATTGGGCATGGAGTCATTAAGCCTGTATCATTGATACCTCTGCAAACCTGTATCCCATCTGTAGCTTACATGCATCCTGCTCTGCTTATTCATGAACTGAACAAAACTGAAAAAGATTTAACTGCTCGTATGGCAAGCTTATTTCTCTACATACCCCTACACTAACCAACTGTACTGCCTCTTATCAAATGAAGTGATGCTTCCAATGAAGCCATGTAAGGAGCTTTTTCAATGCCATCATGCTAGATCTTGACCCGAGAAACAATGGAGACCATTTCATGCAGAAAAGAGGTTTGAACAGATGATAAAGACAATCTTCTTCTGGCAGAAAAATTTTAAGATCTATACTACTCATAGACTTTAAATAGTCAGCAAAAGGATCATCAAAATCACAATGAAATACCTCTTGGAGCTGCTGCTCCAACTGACTGTGTTGCAGCTGCTCTTCTTTTCCTTCACAATCTTCAATGCCGAATGTAGACTGCTTGATCTCTGCTAAAGGAAAATAAAAATTGAATTTCTGATCTGAAACTTTCTGCTCCTCTTCAGATTTGATGCTATTCCCCTGTGTCTGCACATCTGAAAACTGAACGCTGTCCTCCTCATCTTCTGCAAATCTGAAACTATCTTCTACTAATATGCTAGTATGCTCAACGTGTTCAAGGTTTTCAGAAGAAGTAATCTGATCATCATCTTTAAAGATTTCGAAAGAAACAATCTGATCATCATGACAGTCATCTTTAATAAATGAATTTGATACAATGTTAATAGCATCCTCATGGCTATCGTGATGTGAATTAGCAATTTCTTGATCATAATGTAGAATATTCTCTTCAGTAGCATACTCATCAAAGATAGGTGAACAAAAAACCTCTGTATCTGGTAAAGAAAGACAGGCAATCTTCAAATCCTTCTCACGAATCACAGGAGGAAAAATGTCATAGGAAACTTCTTCAAAAATTTGGGAACAATCCTCTTTTATAACTGATTGTTCATACACATCAAAGGCAGCATGTGCAACAGAGATAAGATCTGATGCATCTATAGATATATAATTCTCATTATAACCATTTGTATCATGAAGATCTTCCTTAACAACATAACTTTCATTTCTGCAAACAAAAGAATCAATTGCTTCCTGCTGATATTCCTGTAGTCTGGTTTTATCAAGATGATATGCTGGCTTGACACAGCAAGCAATTTCCTTTCCAATAATCATATCTTTGCGGGATATATCAAGACTAGAAAGATTTTCAACAGATTTATGACAAGCATCAATACTCTTTTGATCATCTCTCGGCTGAAAAGAAAACCTAGATGAAATTTGAATAAAAAATGAGTCTTCACAAACCTTATCATTTCCTTTCTCATCGCCATCTTGGTCGAATATAGGAGAATCAAGATAAGATCCTGATGACAGAGATGAAGCTTCTTGAATAACAGGATCAACAATAACATCATGAAACAAATTTGGAAAATCCCCACCTCGTTGCTCATCATAATTTGAAATAAAATATTCATAAGGAGAAAGAATATATTTCTGGTTTTCAAACTGAAGATTAGGCAGTCCCTGCAAATTTTGTTCCTCATGAATATTGCAATTTTCCCTGGTCTGTAAATCTGGAAGATGTGGACTGCTCTCAACATCTATTGTTGCTCTAATACTTTCACCTGTTGAACTTTCAATCTGCTCATCATATTTCAATTTTTCAAAGGAGGCAATATGATCTTGATAAGAATCTAAGGTAGTGGATGTATAACTGTTTGAAGCATCTATACTATGGACATCATCCTGTAGATCATCAATATCCTGGTCATGATGAGAGATATCTTCTGTTGCAGCAAATTTATCATGAGTATTTGGATCTTTATACAATAAACTAAACTCATGACAACATTCTGGATAAAGAAGATCAGTTGAAAATTTTGTTTCGCAAAACAAATGGAAGGCAGCATGAAATTCAGCCAAAGAGCTGACACTTTCTCTTGGAAGAGACTGACACCAGTGAAGAGCAATACCCTCTAATGAAAAACAGAATAACCGAATCTTAACATCTTCATGCACTACCTGCAACCGATGCATGTAGTCATGAAAGTCCAACAAATGTTCAGTTGGTACTTCCCACTCTTCACCTCGAAATCTAGGAAGACTGTTCTCCCATTCATCTCTAGCAGGTACTTGATTAGGAAAACCAGCAATGCTTGAAAAATCACAGAATCCATACCTTTTGGCTAAGATTCTGTTCATGTCATACCAGTGGAGTCACCAACAGATTCTGAACAATGGAGTCGCCACTGAGTTCGTCCTTCATGGAGTCGCCAGATAGATGATTATAACCAATATGTGTCTACCCCTTGTCTATCATCAAAGAGTAGATCTATGTCGTCTCCCAGGAAGATTAGCTTCTCAACTCGCTCCCTGACAATGGCGCCAATTTGTTATCACTCCAGGAAACTACCTAGGGTTATAAGCTAGGTATGCCTGGTAACTTAAGAAATTATGTTTTTTGTGTTTTTGTAAAGGTGGATCAATGGGACAACTCAATCTGAGTATGGCATTCAGACATTCAGAATGGTAAACAAATAAAACAGTGCTCTCAAGAGTTGATTAATCAGCAGATAACTTTAAAGATGGATGAAGAAAAGAATGTAACTAAACCAGTACAGAGTAGGGTTCAAGAGACATCCAAGAAACTAATATCAGGCTATGAGCTAAACAATGGAAAAGCAACCATTCAAAGCTAGACAACACAGATAATAGTGAAAAGGAATATGGAAAGCTTACATCAAAACTGAAAGAAACCTGTGATTTGTATTAGCATAAAGAAGACTGAGTACAATAGCAGATTACTCTCTCCAAAATTGAACCCCTAGCTCAGTCTCAGTACTTAGGCTTTATAGCCTTTACAAAATAGTCTACAGATCCTAAAAACATGGATCTGTTGAGTTAACTAAAACACTAACTGGACAGTAAATGCAAAAAGATAGGGACTAATCCCTAAAATCAAGGAAATGACAATGAGTTGGTCTTCTTTCTAGTGCTCGATGGTTGATGAAGTGAATTTGGCCTCCCAAGGCTTGGTGGACTTTGATTGGAACATAACAGAAACGCTCTTGACGATGTGGCACTTGAACTTAGAGTTGTTTCCTCAAAAAGATGCTTAAAATTAGCCAAAACGCCCACTTGACTTAGATCTCGTTTAAAATCCCTTTGGATACTGATAGGACAATTCATAATCCATTTGTTTTGATCGGCCTCTTGCCATTCCATCTAACACATCCGAGATCTGGACAAAAATTAAAGGAAACTGTGAAAACAGGCTTTTGGCAGCTAACTCTTCTGCCGATTTCGTGCCTTAGCTGCCAAAAGTCAGTCCTTTCGGCAGCTAATGAGCTCTGTGAGGCTCGCCTAAGCTGCCAAAAGCTGAAAACTGTCCAAAATTTTTAGAATAACAAAAGACGATGTCCTGCAAGCTCTTGACCAGTCTCTAGGACTTCTTTGAAGCTGCTCCCCTTGATCTAGTCGATCTTTTAGTCTGTCCTTGCTGAGCTTCCATGTGTGTTACCTCCTCAAGAATTGTGGCCATCTCAGCCGACGCATCTTTTCCATGCAATTACTGATCCATGAAAGTCAATGATGGCCTTTATAGTTTCAATACCAAACATTCATAATAATTCAATGAGTTGTAATAAGCATAGTAGACTTGGTACTCAATACTGGGCTTTAGCATGTGGACTAGAATTTGTTGGTTCATCTATTGACATGTAGCTGGACATTTGGCGAGTGCAAGAGCATGAGGATTTTTTATTTTTACACATGGAAACATTTTCGGTAGCTAAAGTCATTCTGGCAAACCATATTAGCTGCCGAAACTGGCCTGTTTCGGCAGTTAAGTAAACTTCCACAGACTTAGTTAACTGCCGAAAGCTGAGATTTTGAATTTTGAAGGCCATGACTCACAGAAATAAATTTTTCGACCCATTCTATCACCCAAAATGACGGTGGTCATTTTGGGAGATAACAGAACCATTCATGAAATGAACTATAACTGATCTCGATGGTTCCAACGAATTTGTCTCCTTCTTTAACAATTAAATTGAACATTTCACATTTGATACTTTCTTTGCAGACTTTCCTCACCAACGAAGAATGAGCAGAAACACTCTCATATAACTCATCTTACATCTATCCCATTCTCTAGCACTGTTGTTCATAATGTATATAATGTAAATACCAATTTTAGGATTGATCCTATAGTTTGAATTTTTTTTTGATGGCTCCAGGTCAAAGGAGGGAGCAGTCGCAGGATGTGCACTTATTGATCCTAAAGGGATCAAAACAATGATTGCATGTAGGTTGGAATTTGAATGTACCAGTAACATGGCCGAGTATAAGGCATTAGTCCAAGGACTTAGGAAATACATTGATATGGTAGTGAAAGCAATTGAATGCGTAGGAGATTCTGAAATCATTGTGAAATAGGTATGGAATCAGATATATTGTCTATCTCCACATCTAGTTAATTACTAAATGTGAATCAGAGATATGACTAATTCTTTTTCAGCATTTAATATTAAATCTGTTCCTAGTTCACAGAACTTTGACACAGATCTGTTAGCCAATACTACATCTAGACTAATCCCACCTGAAGATTTGTCTCCACCAAATTTCTCTATCGAGTTGATGTACAAACCCTCTATACCTGACAATGTCACAAGTTGGAAAGTGTTTGATCATGACCATCAAATACTTGACTTCCTGTCAGCCCAAAATACCTTTGAGGGTATGGCTATCGATGAACATGATCATGGGAAGTCTCTATATGATCCTTCCAACGTCATCCCCAAGTCTCTAATCAGTTTGGAGAAGTTCTATGATTTATAAGATAAATTCAAACAAACCATCAACTGCAAAAATCAAATCTCAACCTTGAATCACACCCTTTTCAAGTTGGGAACAAAGCATGAGCCTTGATTTATCAATCTTGGAATACATTGTTTCCATGAAAAAAGAAGATGTTTTATCAAACCGTGCATGGAATTTGAGACATTTTTTCCTGGACATATGATGAAGTCAAGAATTTCGATAATACCTTCATGCATCATAACATCCCCATGAAACCTGAGATAAAGCCCTATCAACAAAAAATAAGGAAAATGCACCCTAGTCTAGAGCCTTCTATCAAGAAGGAATTCAACAATCTGCTCTCGGCTAGGATTATATCTCCCGTCAAACACACATTGTGGATAGCTAATTTGGTTCCTGCTGATAAGAAGAATGGGGAAATCAGACTCTGCGTGGACTTCAGGAATCTCAACCGGCCTGTTGTCGCCCGAAACTGGAACGCGGGTGCCGAAAGCCCAAACCGCGGGCGCGCCGGCCCGGCGACAACCTCTCGAGAGAGAGGCCAATGTCACCACACCTTCTCTCTCCTCGCTTCAGGCTGGCTCTTCTCCAGCTCTAGGGGGGTTTCCCTAAGTTCGGATCTCTAAGGCAGGTGCAGTTGAGGGCAGGGTGATCTGAAGAGGCTGCCTTAGAGAAACTTGGGTAGCAGAAAGGAAAATAAGTCGGATTGATGGGTAGGAAGGGAAGGGAGGATCAGGCCTCGAGGAAAAGGCCAGTGCCAGTATCAGAAGGGCGAATGGAGTCAGAAGGGGAATCAGAAAGGCTTTGCGTTTTGCAGAAGGGAGATCAGGCTGGTCCGCTCCATAATCAGAGGCCAGGAGAATGGTAGTATAACTGACTACTTTCCATTACTCCCAGACCTCCGGTAACATAACGGCGACAAGCAACTTGGCAGCCGCAAATGCTTGCCCAACGTGCTAGATTGTTAGCCTTCTATGCCGGCTTAGTCTACAACTTATGAAAACACAAGATTACCACTGAAAGATCCAACATGTCCAAAAAGCTCAACAATGAATTTCTTTATTAAATCTGGGGAAAAATCCTCCCAGCCCAAAAACTTTCCCTCTTTACAAAGAAAGAGCCATGCCCCTTTTATAAGCCAAAAAACTCCTCTTAAAAAAGATAAAATGAAATAATAAAAAGATTAAAGTGAATCTTAGATCCACCTTTCCCTCCTTAACTAAAAGTAACTATCACTTTGTCAAAAAGAAATCTAATCTAACTAAACCAAAGCCATTGATTCCACCCACGCGTGGACAACTAAAAAGCATAAAGGGTAACCAAATCATTATACTTGAGTGGCTCGAGTCGCTGCTTCCACGGGATACCATAAACCATAGATTTTTTAAAAGAGCGACTAAGTGGAAACTTTATGACTGTATCATATCAATCCATTCGGTGATCTCTGTTGACGGCTATTACAAATTTCTTCTAAACGCCAAGTTTCCACCCATAAAATCCCCTTCAAACATGCTCAGAGATTATCGGGCCAAACAAGAGGATGCCCACAAAAAACCCGTGAATAATTCTGGATCTGCGCTAAGTCATCCGTCCACTGTCAGCTAATGAAATCGGCCACCGATTCATATGGTGGATAGGTGTTGGTCCACGCAGCTCCCCGATAAACGTTGATGGTTGCTGAATGTAAAACCCAAATCCACAATTCCATGACTCGGTTGCTTTAACTCGGGTGACATAATGATAATAGCTAAAAGCACTGCTGTTGATGAAATTGCGTGGTGGTAGCACCATCTAACGGGTAGGCTGATAATTACGGACAGTGCATCACCGAGCCATGCCAAATGGATGCCCAAAATTTGCGATGAGGACGTGAATCCAGTCTCTATGCATGCAACTGAACTCGGTGACCACTATCTTTAAGACTCGGTGTTCTCAGCATCATTGGCGACTGATATCTTTAACAACCTGTAAACTCTGCCCACGGCGTGGCTCAATGATTGCATACTTAGCAGCAGTATGGATATGGTAAAGCAAATACATGTATAATATATCAAATATTTTTTCTTTCTTTCTTTTAACGACTCCAGCAATTCTTTCTGTGTGGTCGTTTTGCCTGAGAGGAATCACTTTACTGCTGATCAACTTTAGCAGGGACAGTCGTATCTCTGTGCAGTTCTCTACAATTTCAGGAATTTTCACAGAAGAGATGAATACAGGCTTGAAGTTTTCAAATGCACGGGGGCTGAAGAATTTGATTGCAAGCACAGGAAACAAAAGAACTAGGCTGGAGTATCATTTAACAGCTAAAGATGGTAATCTCCACAGCCAAACTATGCTTCTCAATGAAAACTCTGGATGTAACTCCTGAGGGTGAGATACCTTCTTTAGAGCCAGTGACAGTTGATGCTGATAGATGTATTTTTGTAGCACCTCTCTCTATTGCATTTGTGTCTCTTCCAGATGTTTAATTCTCAGCATGCAGCAGTTAGGGGTTGATTATCTGGAAAATGCTCCCAAAGGGTCTTCATCTTGAAGTCTTGCATTGGTGAAGCAGGAGCTTCAAGTTTTCTATTGATCCTTAATTTCTTCTTCTTCGAGGGTTCTCTCTGCTCAACGCACTCCTGAAATTTAGCCTTTGAAATCCGAATATATGATAGCCCTCCAAAATTTCAGAGTCTGAACTATCACTATCTGAACTTGTCACACTGTGAAATACCTCTGTGTAATGACCAGCAGCCTTTTTTCCTGATGTCTTTTGGCTATGGACTCTTTGATTTTCAATTGAACCAGCATCACTGTCTAAACTTAAAGCATCATCAAGGTATTGAAAGTTACAGTATTTGGGCTTATTCCTTTCTTTAACATTTCAGAAAATAACTTTGAAGCTTCCTGTAGGTGGCCTTTGAACTCGATCATTCTCTCTTGCAACCCTGTGGATATCCCTGTCAAATCAGGAGGTAACATCTGGCTCCATGGGGGACGTGTGCTCTCTGAAAGAGTACACGAGAACCTCCAATTTCTCTGGGTATCAGCAGACCAATTTAAAAGAAAGAGGTGATGGGATGGCTTTATTCACATCCCATACTTTATTACAAAACAAAGAAAAACAGACTGAAAATTTAAATGCTCATGCAAGAGCTTTATTCATCCTACCTACCTAACTTAACATGATTCTAGAAACTGTTAAGTATATGCATACAAGTAATGGAGCCATTCCAGCATTTTGTCAATAATATGATCTCTTCCCTTGTGTTTGGTCATTACCCAAGACAAAATCTCATCAAATTTGTTGCAAATCTGAACTGGAAATGCCATCAAAGTATGGCTGTCATAGAAAAGCTTAAGCTGCAAACACAAGTCATCTTTCAAATCTCCAATCACATAGCACATTGGAGTGCATGCTTCATCAAGATAACACTGAAGAGGGCTTAGATAAGCATTGGGCAGCCCTTCGTCAAACTTGATTTTGTTATCCATAAGGCTTTCATGAGACATATCTGCAACACAAATGTTGTTAGTATCAAAATATACCTCATGCAGCTTCTCATCTACATCGTGAGGTTGTTCATAAGCTTGGGGCAGCTTCACATCTTCTATTTCAGCCATATCCAGGATCTCTTCAGTAATGTCTTCGACCAAGGGTTCATGTACTATTTTATCAACTAGATTTTCCATGGTTTGTTCTTCATGAATCTCTTCCTCAAGTTCGTGATGGACCCTAGGGATGAGAGCATCATATTTTTTAGCAAGCTGCTCAATCTCATCTACTGTCCCATCGTGCCAGTGGAGGAGAAACCTCTCGAAAAAATTTGGCACTGAGTCTATGGATTTATCCAACAAACCACAGAACCAGGTATTTGCATTATTTACCAAATTTATGGCAAAAACGATCATAATTTCATCCTCATGATGAACATTAACATCAGCCATCATTTTGCAAAAAGAGGCAATATGATGGGTGGCTGAAAAACCATCATTTCCATGAAATTCGAGAAGAATATCATGAATCTCAGGGTCGTAGCACTCACTAGGAAATCCATGGACTTTCGAGAAGTCCAGTGGGCCGTAAGCCTCGTGCCACATATCCCATGGTTCTTCCATAAATCAAACAATGCGGTACTTAATTTGAAAAGACGTGATAAATCATACCTCATACCAAACTTGTGGAGTTGCCAAGGTGAGCTTAAAGGCCTTCTGATGAGTGTGATCACCTCTACACCCAATCGGATCATCAAATCTGTAAAAGGACAAGGGATCTGTCCCTTCGTGGAGTCACCATGTGAGAGGAATAATCTACAACGTAATCTCCCACAGATGTCAATGAAGCATAGTCTTCAAAATCCAGAAACTGGACTTTGTCCCCCGCAACGGCGCCAAAAATGTTGTCGCCCGAAATTGGCACGCAGGTGCCGAAAGCCCAAACCGCGGGTGCACCGGCCCGGAGACAACCTCTCGAGAGAGCAGCCAATGTCACCACACCTTCTCTCTCCTCGCTTCAGGCTGGCTCTTCTCCAGCTCTAGGGGGGTTTCCCTAAGTTCGGATCTCTAAGGCAGGTGCAGTTGAGGGCAGGGTGATCTGAAGAGGCTGCCTTAGAGAAACTTGGGTAGCAGAAAGGAAAATAAGTCGGATTGATGGGTAGGAAGGGAAGGGAGGATCACTCCTCGAGGAAAAGGCCAGTGCCAGTATCAGAAGGGTGAATGGAGTCAGAAGGGGAATCAGAAAGGCTTTGCGTTTTGCAGAAGGGAGATCAGGCTGGTCCGCTCCATAATCAGAGGCCAGGAGAATGGTAGTATAACTGACTACTTTCCATTACTCCCAGACCTCCGAGAACATAACGACGACAAGCAACTTGGCAGCCGCAAATGCTTGCCCAACGTGCTAGATTGTTAGCCTTCTATGCTGGCTTAGTCTACAACTTATGAAAACACAAGATTACCACTGAAAGACCCAACATGTCCAAAAATCTCAACAATGAATTTCTTTATTAAATCTGGGGAAAAATCCTCCCAGCCCAAAAACAAACTTTCCCTCTTTACAAAGAAAGAGCCATGCCCCTTTTATAAGCCAAAAAAACTCCTCTTAAAAAAGATAAAATGAAATAATAAAAAGATTAAAGTGAATCTTAGATCCACCTTTCTCTACTTAACTAAAAGTAACTATCACTTTGTCAAAAATAAATCTAATCTAAATAAACCAGAGCCATTGATTCCACCCACGCGTGGACAACTAAAAAGCATAAAGGGTAACCAAATCATTATACTTGAGTGGCTCGAGTCGCTGCTTCCACGGGATACCACAAACCATAGATTTTTTAAAAGAGCGACTAAGTGGCAACTTTATGACTGTATCATATCAATCCATTCGGTGATCTCTGTTGACGGCTATTACAACTGTCTTCTAAACGCCAAGTTTCCACCCATAAAATCCCCTTCAAACATGCTCAGAGATTATCGGGCCAAACAAGAGGATGCCCACAAAAAACCCGTGAAGAATTCTGGATCTGCGCTAAGTCATCCGTCCACTGTCAGCTAATGAAATCGGCCACCGATTCATATGGTGGATAGGTGTTGGTCCACGCAGCTCCCCGATAAACGTTGATGGTTGCCGAATGTAAAACCCAACTCCACAATTCCATGACTCGGTTGCTTTAACTCGGGTGACATAATGATAATAGTTAAAAGCACTGCTGTTGATGAAATTGCGTGGTGGTAGCACCATCTAACGGGTAGGCTGATAATTACGGACAGTGCATCGCCGAGCCATGCCAAATGGATGCCCAAAATTTGCGATGAGGACGTGAATCCAGTCTCTATGCATGCAACTGAACTCGGTGACCACTATCTTTAAGACTCGGTGTTCTCAGCATCATTGGCGACTGATATCTTTAACAACCTGTAAACTCTGCCCACGGCGTGGCTCAATGATTGCATACTTAGTAGCAGTATGGATATGGTAAAGCAAATACATGTATAATATATCAAATATTTTTTCTTTCTTTCTTTTAACGACTCCAGCAATTCTTTCTGTGTGGTCATTTTGCCCGAGAGGAATCACTTTACTGCTGATCAACTTTAGCAGGGACAGTCGTATCTCTGTGCAGTTCTCTACAATTTCAGGAATTTTCACAGAAGAGATGAATACAGGCTTGAAGTTTTCAAATGCACGGGGGCTGAAGAATTTGATTGCAAGCATAGGAAACAAAAGAACTAGGCTGGAGTATCATTTAACAGCTAAAGATGGTAATCTCCACAGCCAAACTATGCTTCTCAATGAAAACTCTGGATGTAACTCCTAAGGGTGAGATACCTTCTTTAGAGCCAGTGACAGTTGATGCTGATAGATGTATTTTTGAAGCACCTCTCTCTATTGCATTTGTGTCTCTTCCAGATGTTCAATTCTCAGCATGCAGCAGTTAGGGGTTGATTATCTAGAAAATGTTCCCAAAGGGTCTTCATCTTGAAGTCTTGCATTGGTGAAGCAGGAGCTTCAAGTTTTCTACTGATCCTTAATTTCTTCTTCTTCGAGGGTTCTCTCTGCTTAGCGCACTCCTGAATTTTAGCCTTTGAAATCTGAATATATGAAAGCCCTCAAAAATTTCAGAGTCTGAACTATCACTATCTGAACTTGTCACACTGTGAAATACCTCTGTGTAATGACCAGCAGCCTTTTTTCCTGATGTCTTTTGGCTATGGACTCTTTGATTTTCAATTGAACCAGCATCTCTGTCTAAACTTAAAGCATCATCAAGGTATTTAAAGTTACAGTATTTGGGCTTATTCCTTTCTTTAACATTTTAGAAAATAACTTTGAAGCTTCTTGTTATCTCTAGGGTTGTTCCTCCTGCTTATTTTTAAATTTTTTGATTTTGATTGGTTTTTATGGTTTTTAAATTTTACTTTGTTTCATATTTATACCTGTGTCCATGAACGTGCCTTATCTGATGCAAGATGGAAGCAGATTCAGCAAGAATCAAATAAGAATTGTTCGGTAGATTATTCCCTTCTGTTGGGAGACAATGATATGAGAGGGGAATCTCATCTTAAAGAAGCAACTGGTGAAGAAGCTGATGCTTTAAGAGGAAGACTCATTCGTAGACTTACAACTGTCATTGTGCACCATGTACCAACATTTTGGAGATTAGCTCTTTCAATATTCAATGGGAAGTTTGCTAAGGTTTCACAGGTAGGCTCAACAAATGGCACTCCTGATTCAGGGAAACATGAAA